>BPLR01002620.1:0-63278 GCA_021605095.1 Caerostris extrusa | reverse complement strand
TGGCGCGTGTGCTCTTTATTGGCGCAACTGTCGCCAAGGTACCGCGTTAATCACGCAAACATACCTCCTATCCGATTTCTCATTGTAAATCATTTTAAAAATATAATTTTTAGTTTGATTTCTTTCAATTTTTATTTATTCATGAAAGCTAATAGAGTTTTTATGTATTTTAAATTTATTATTTTATTTAGGAAAACTCAAAAATTTCTGAAAACTATAAACCATACGAAAAAGATAAAAGCTATTACGGGATAAAGGAAAATATATTGTTTATATATTTGATTTTTTAATAGTATACCGATCTTTTATAGCATAAACGATCCATCATCTCATAGCGAAAAATTCACAGACTATGAAAAATTTATTCTGAATTCCAAGTCCGTTTTAAATAGAAGAAAAATGTATTTATAAAACTTTAAAACTATTATTGTAAAAATTTATAAAACTTATTTATAAACTTTAAAAAGTACTGATATAA
Organism: Caerostris extrusa; assembly: GCA_021605095.1. Taxonomy (NCBI): domain Eukaryota; kingdom Metazoa; phylum Arthropoda; class Arachnida; order Araneae; family Araneidae; genus Caerostris; species Caerostris extrusa. Next base: position 62,800 of record BPLR01002620.1, on the reverse strand, counting down.
AAATATGGTCATTAACTTATTTATTTCATGTATATTTCATTCTTGACATATCAGTTTTTCTTTTTGAAAAATATTTTATTGAAAGGGTTTCACAAAAGGAATTCAACGTGAAATACAGTTATGTTTTATGCACTGTATTCGTTTTTAGTGATATATTAAAATACATGTATTATATAATAAAGAAAAAATAATTAAATGCACACCATAAATTCTATATTTATGCATAATTTACGGCAGACTAATGTGATAATAATTTTTATATTCTATTGACGTGTGTAAAAAATTTCGAAAATACGAAGCAGAAATTTAACAAGGAGTAACAAGAAAGCAATAAATGCGCCCAATTCAAAGGGGAGAAATTTAACAAATTTAATATTGTAAAATGTATTTTATGCTATTTTAACTGAAACATAAAGAAAGTTAATTAAATTAAATTCTCAAAATATTTAAAAATGAATTCGAAATTAATAATAATAAATAATTAAATTCAAATTCAATTAAATTTAATTCTCAAAAAATTAATTTTAAAAAAATAATTTATTTCTTTTTTTATGATTTTTAATTTATTATTATTATTTATTTTTTTTTTATTTTTATTATTTTTTTTTACTAAACAAGTAATATAAAAAAAAATTTTTAAGTCAATTCCTACTTTTTCCCACTACATTGCAGAAGGTCCGTTATAAATAATTTTCATTCATTTTTTTAAGTTTATTTGGCGCTATCTATTGGTAGATATATGCAACTTAAATCTAAAAAAAAAACTAAAATTAATTCATTAAAATTTAATTAATGAATTAATATTTGAAAAAACTGTATTAACATGCAGTGTCATTCACTACAAGTTTCAAAAAAAAATGTATTTGAACTTGAGTGGATGAATAAAAGTATTTTATGAACGATTGAAAATTTGAACAAGATATATAGGGAGAATGTGAGCTAATAGAAGGAATTTAAAAAAGTAAAATTAAGTTTTTAAGAAATCAGAATATAATATCCAATGCATTTTATAATGATAGCAAATCATGCATTCAGATTTCAGTAATATTTAAAACAAACTAAGATTCATCTGAAAGTTTCCTGTACCTGTACAAATTCAACGAAAATAATCCTAACTATCTTCTAAATGCATATGGTTTTGAACCTAATTTAGATTTTTTTTTCATGCTTTTTAAATGAAGAAAAAGGGGGCAGTTTTTATAGTGATAGGATAACACTCTTTCTAATTACGTAATTGAGGAATGTGCATTGAAGTGCAGGTGCAAAATAACGAACAGAAGTGGAAATCAAGAAAAAAGAAAAAAAAAAGAAAAAAGAAAAAGAAAGAAACCTTTCGTAATTAAAGTAAAAACTCGATTAAAAAAAGCCAATCTTGTTTAATTCTAGCCGCCTTTTCCTTTTTGCGGTATAAGTAATTACCGTTCAAAGTATTGGGCAGTACCTCACCAAACATGGGAAAAGACCTTCTTAATTACCACCACCCATCCTTCTAAAAACCCTCAGTACAAAAAAAAAAAAAAAAGGTTTTTTTTTTTTTTTTCCATCCTTTCAAAGCAACCCTCTATAAAACAAAGTAGGGGAATATATCGGAGAAAATTCATTAAATACGCCTTTTCTGGAAGATATATAAAAGAAAAAAAAAAAGGAGAAAAATAAACACTTGCACGACACAAATAAAGCCACTGCAGAAGAAGATACACTGAGAGGGTGGAGTACTGGGTACTTGTGCCCTGGTATAGTACAGCTCCGCCCCCAGTTCTATTCCCTCTCTCTTTTTCATTCGCTTGAAATACTCCGTGAGATGCGAGCGGCTTCATATCTGTGGCACTAAACGATTATCCTCTCTGCCTCTGAGAATCTTCCTCTTCCGCATCACTTAGCATCCGAAGAAAAGGGATGCGGCAACCAGAGAGGATGGGGAACTTATTTTGTAGACCTTTCTCTGTTATCGCCTGATTTTATAGCAAAAGGAAACAGTGCTTATGAGAGAATAGTGGAAGAAAATTTTCGACCGACTGGGCACTAGAGCCTGCAATAAAGCTTTAAAACTGAAGATAATGTGGCCCCTATAGCTGTGACGATAGTGCCTTATCAATGATCGTAAGCCGGGAAGGAAAACGGACCCGTTGGCTGTTCGAACGCTTAATCGCTTGATATGAAAGTTTCAAAAAGTCAGTTTATTACCAAAACTACCAGCGCTCGACTCCATCATGGCTGATTAAGAGATTATCTGTCTTTTTTGTTGTTGTAGAGTTGCATATGTAATCGTAAACTACAACAAATGGTTTAGTTTGAATTAAAAAGAAAATAAATGTATAGTAAATAAGTATAGTTTAAACATAATAAACTAGCTAAACAGCAGCAACAAACTTCTACATTAAAGGAGTTCGGAAATAATGGAATAAATGAGAATGTTGTAATTACCAAAACTACCAAAGCAACCAAAACCCTTCAACATATTTGATTAAGAGATGATCTTTCTTTTACTTTTTTTTTGTTGTAGAGTTGCATATGTAATCGTAAACTACGGCAAATGGTTTAGTTTGAATTAAAAAGAAAATAAATGTATAGTAAACAAGTATAGTTTAAACATAATAAACTAGCTAAACAGCAGCAACAAACTTCTACATTAAAGGAGTTCGGAAATAATGGAATAAATGAGAACGTTGTAATTACCAAAACTACCAAAGCAACCAAAACCCTTCAACATAGTTGATTAAGAGATGATCTTTCTTTTACTTTTTTTTGTTGTAGAGTTGCATATGTAATCGTAAACTACGGCAAATGGTTTAGTTTGAATTAAAAGAAAATAAATGTATAGTAAACAAGTATAGTTTAAACATAATAAACTAGCTAAACAGCAGCAACAAACTTCTACATTAAAGGAGTTCGGAAATAATGGAATAAATGAGAACGTTGTAATTACCAAAACTACCAAAGCAACCAAAACCCTTCAACATAGTTGATTAAGAGATGATCTTTCTTTTACTTTTTTTTTTGTTGTAGAGTTGCATATGTAATCGTAAACTACAACAAATGACTTAGTTTGAATTAAAAGAAAGTAAATATATTGTAAATAAATATTAGAGGCATTAGATATATAAACATAATATAGCTACACAGCTGCAACAAGCTTCCACATTAAAGGAGTTTAAAAATAATAGAGATCAGAATGTTACAGTTACCAAAACTATCAAAGCTCTCGCATCCATCATGGTTGATTAAGAGATTATCTCTTTTTTTATTGTTGTTGTTGTTGTAGAGTTGCATATGTAATCGTAAACTACAACAAATGTTTTAGCTTTGAATTAAAAAGAAAATAAATGTATATTAAATATAGTTTAGATGCATTAATAAATTAGCTGCAACAATGTTCTATGTTAAAGGAGTTCGAAAATAATAGAATAAATATGAGAACTTTACATGTGAAACTCATTAATGAATTTATGTTCACTCAAATCCAATTGGTTAGTGAATAAAATTTAGAATTATCGGATATATTAATATTTTATGTATAGTAAATCATTAAGATTCTAACACATATTTGGTGATGATATTGTCTTTCAGATGAATGCATTACTTTTTTTTTTACAGAGAAGACATTTGTTCATAGATAAAACAACGTCTTTGTAATTTTTTTTAAATATACATACAAAGCAATTTAATTTTTCTACAAAGTATTTCACAATTTAGTGCTACTAATTCTACATATTGGTTTTATGTTTGTTATTTATCCAATAATTCTGGTTGTTTTGGTGAAGATCTTTGTATTTTGTTGAATATGTGAAACATTATATTTTAAAACTATATAAATTAAAATTCATACTTACAATTAAAAATTAATAAGACATATTGTGATGTAGATTCATAATTATCATAATACTACTAATATTTGATTTAAATTGAGGTTAAAAAACAACAAATACTATCAACAAAAAATTATAAGCTATATTTCAGGAATTCTTCGTAAATTAAAGATCCTCTTTCATAATTTCAAAAATTTTAAGAGATAAGATCTTTGAAAACAAATGATTTGAAAAACAAAGGGTTTTTGGAATATTTTTTTTTTTTTTTAATTTTTTGAGCAATTTTTGTATTTGTTCCTAAATATTTTAGCATCAAAGAAATATTTGGAATATTATCTTCCTTAAAGTCTATACTTATAATAAGATTTAAAAATATTCTTTTATATATTCATTCCTCAAATATAGTTATCCTTGGAGTTAACCCTAAACAAATAAAGAAAGAAATATTTTTATATAGATCATATTCCAGTACAGCATTTTATATGAAGAATCATACAAATAAAATGAAAACTGAAGATTTATCTGGAAGGATAACTATTCTGACATGCAAAAAGTTCTGGTACCAAATTTTTAGGCGAGCATATACGATTTGAAATGACAGATCATTCGAGCGATCACAGTGATTTCCTTTTAAAGAATATATTTTAAGGATATATATTCATTCTGAGAAAAGATATATTGAATAGAAAATTCAAACTTATTCAAATGGTTCCTTTTCACAGGAGAAATATTTTGATTACGATCAAGTGAAAAATATGAACTGAACATGACAGTTATTGAAATAAATATAATTTCACATATTTTCTAAAAAAAATAGGTTTTTTTTTTTTTTTTTTTTTTGCAAGTTATGAATTTAAAAATAAAAATACTGTGTATACTACACAAGTTGATATTTGACGTGCGAAACTATTCGTCAACTTTTATCAAATGTACTTTGAACATAATAAATTGTAAATATTATTTAGACATTAATTATCACTTATTTGTTGATAAAACGTTCATATAAAAATAAATTTAACAAATTTTTTATAACTAATGAAAAATTCTTTTATTTACTAAAAATTTAAAAATTTAAAAATTAATTACCTTAAATATATTAAAAATTCTATACATTTAAAAAAATGAGCATATATAATATTTTATATTATCCATCACAAATATTTATTGTTAATAGTCATATTTTCTGTTATTAAAAACATTTTTTTTATAATTATTTTAGTTAATTTTAATAAGTGACATGATAACTTATTACAATATTCAATTCTTTCATTTATTGATCTTCAGAGACCTCTTGTGGAGATTCGGGAAATTTTCTCTGCCGTGAACGACTCGTTCTTAACCTTTTCGTATCTCAATCAGGTTTTTTTTTTTTAATTCGACCCTATAGGCATTTACGCTCACAGCTGGGAATTCGAACTCTCGCCAATCCGCTTCTTAAGGCAAGTAATGCGCACTTTTCTATGCGCGTTCTAAGTTATGGTTTTATCTATTTTTATTCAAAGGTTTGTGGAAGTTGTTTTCATTTATTTATTTTTTTCTCCCGCGAGCTGTTTAGTGATGTGTCGTTGAACCTCTTAACTGATTAGGCGTTTCTAAATGATTAGTGGAAATAGAAAAAAAAATTTTTTTAAATGCTCACCTATTTTTATCAAGCCGTGTAAGATCTTTTGCTGTTTTAGACAGTTTAATTTAATCTTCTGCATTATCATTAAAGCTGAAAGAGTGCCCATTAGTTTAATTAATTAACTAACAAATAAAAGTTTATTTTTTAAAGAAAAATTTATTTTGTTACTATATAATAGTTTGATTTAAATTGAAATAAATAACGGAATGATTAAAAAGATAGTTAAATAAATAGAAATTAATTAGATATATTTTTGAGTATTGGTTTATTTTATATTGTGTGTTTCTATGCAAATATTTGTATTTGCTAAATTATATAAAATATTCTTAATGTATTTAAACCTAGTAAATTAATAAAATGTATTCTTGTTTTTATAATTGTAAAGAATAAAAAGGAAATTAAAAAATATTTCAAAATGTAGGACGTTAGTTTAACTGGTTCAAGAATAGAACTATTGCCAAAAATAAATAACAATAATAAATAAAATAAATAAAAATAAAAAATAATAAAATAAAAATAAAATAATAAAAATAAAATAAATAAAATAAAAAATTTTCTCCATTGAGAAGTTAAAAAATTATGTTAAAGCTTTGAAATAAAATCTATTTAATCAATTTGGTTTATAAGGAAATAAATATCAAAGAGATCGAATAAACAGGAAAAAAAAATGGTTCATTTTAATGTAAAATTAAAGTGAATCATGTTTAAATAAAAAATAAATTAACAAAAATTTCATTTTACACAGCTAAATAAAATATTAAATAAATAATAAAAAAAATAAATAAATAAAAATAAAAATAAAAATTCTTCCCAATAAGAAGTTAAAAAATTTTTATGTTACAAAGCTTTGAAATAAAATCTATTTAATGAAATTGGTTTATAAAAAAATAAATATTAAAATGAAAAATATGATTTACTTTGAAGTAAAATTTTATTTCAAGTAGTTTTTCAAAATATATTATTACTTTCAATTTTTTGACATTATAATCATATGTTTTTACCTTAAAAATGATACACTTATACTAGAAAATTAATACAATTTTAGAAATTATTTTCTAAACTGAAAAATATTTTGATTTTTAAAAAAAAAGAAATACGTTTGCTGACTAAATAGGCATTGAAAACAACTTTTTTTTTTTTTTTTCTTCTTTTTTATTGCCTCAAAATGAGAAAATGTTTGTATAAATTAAAACGCTAAATGATAAAAATATTTTTTTCCTTAAAGATAAATCTAATAAACTTAATTAATACTTTTTAGATCTTCAAATTATAATGATACAATTAATTGATATAAATAACACGGTGGAAATTAGAAAAGGGAAATTAATTAAATTTTCATATTTGTAAAAAGCATTTTTTAATGGAAATTAAAAAATACCTTTAGATTGAAATCAAATCTAAATATTTCTATTAAATCTCAGCACTTCTTGTTATTAAGAGACATTAAAATCGAACTTTATCACTGCATTTGGATATAAAACTAATAATAATTTATGATATTAATAATATATTAAAATTTTAGATATTTCCTTTTTAATATATTATTATTTAAATAATTAGTATCCCAATTAAAAAAGGGAATGGACAAGGGACATCTTAAAATTATAATCAATCAGCTTCTTTGATTATATATGTGTGTGTGAAACAAACCCATTTTCTGAATTCAATTTCCCTGTTTCTGAATTCAATTTTTTTCAATTAAAATTACCTTCAAGATCTTTTTTATCATTCTACGTTCTTTTTTTTTTTTCTTCGTTGCCATATTAGATAATTTGGGGAGGGAGGGCCACAGAAAAAAAAACCCCACAGAATTCGGTAAGGGATTTCAAGATTAAGATTTTTTTTTTTTTTTTTTTTTTTGCAGACTTGTGAATTTTGCCATTTAAAATTACACATAAATAATAAAAACTTTTAACAGAAATTGATAAATTCCATCACAGCGGTGTCAATGTAGTTACTATTATGTATTAGTTTCCATTCATCATACAATTCTCTTTTTGAACATTTATTATAGTAATAGAGTTGTTTGGAAAGTAATTTCCTTTTTTTGGTGAAAATGAAAGACAATTTTCTTATAGTGTATAAATATTTTATTCAATTATATATTTTCCAATTTGGATCAATACCTTTCGCTGTCTTTCTGGCAATAGCATGATTCTACGCTCATAAAACTTTTGACGCTTGGCAAAAAATGTACAAGTCATTTTCGATGTTCTTATATGAAGTAAATGTTTTGCATGTAAAAATTTTTGTAGAGACTGGAACAAGTAATAATCCGAAGATACCAGATCTGGAGAATATGGTGGGTGTAGTATTGTAGTGCATCCCATCCAAGATGCAAAAGGATTTTGCAAGTTACCAAACTTCTACGAAGTCTCTTGGTGGACTGCTCTGGTGGTATCTTTCTATTGATCAATTCAGGCCTTTTCTGTACGAGTGAATCATTCGATTTGTCCTGTTCAAGGTTGTACACTTCAGAATTGATTGTGGTATTGTCCAGTAGAAACTTCAAAAGCAAAAAAAAAAAAAACGATTCCTTGAAATTCTACCACACAGATAGCATCATTTTTTCCATCTTTGATTCATCTTCTTTACCCCATGATCTTTTGTGTTTAGCATTGCTATTGACAGCACATTTCTCGTCCTCCATTAATGATTCATGTCAAAAATGGATAATTTTCTTGATGTTTGAAAACCAAATCATAGACATCAGAGACTTATTTTAATAATTTTTACCTATATTTATTATGCAATTCAAAACAAAAAGCTCGTAGATGTGCAATGCAAATTATTGTAAGAAGACATAATTTTAAGTAACGCAGGAGGTAAAATTTCAAGTTAATAAGTTTTAATTTTTTTTTTTTTTTAATGTTCACATTTTAAAACGTGTGATTTAGCCAATGATCTTATTTTATAATAATTGGATTGAATAAAAATGTTAAATTTATATCACTTTTAATTTTTTGTCATAACATATTTTATCAAGTATCTGTTTGCCAAGTGTTCTAATAAAAAAAAACAAAAACATAACGCTCTATAAACGCTTCATTTAACATCAATTTAGTTACACACACACATTCTTTTTTAAGTTATAATTTCTGCTTTATTTTTCTTTTCTAAGTTTAAATGTCATCATATTATTTTCAGTTTCTTTTTTAAATATGAAGACTAATCGTTAATTCACATATGGATTTTGTGATGATAAGAATTATAAAGGATGTATATAAGGATGTTGGGTGGATAAGGATTATAAAGGATGTAGAAAAGGATGTTGTGATGATAAGGAATATAAAGGACATAGATAAGGATGTTGGGTTGATAAGGATAAGTATGTTGATTTCACATTTTATTAGTCAAGGAATACACAAATAATACACTGTTGTTCATGATGACACATTAATTAATAATAGATATAAAATATAGAGAGTTAAAGTTTACTAATCTGATATTTGATGCGACTAGAAGCGATCCAAAAACCATTAAAACCCCAATGATGTGTATGGTATTTTCTTAAAATTTCCATACTGGCTTGCCAACTTATACGATTTTGAGAAAACTATATAAATCTTAAACAGTAAAAAGCACTTGTCATATGCATAGAATTGTTTGTTTTATGCGCAGAACTGTACAAAAAAAAAAAATAAATAACTTTTCATTTTTTTTTTTCAAGGTTCACGACTACAAATATTTGCATTTTTTAATTATGAAAAGAGATTTCCTTGTGAACATTATAAAAGAATAAAAAATACGCAACTAAAAGCTGGATGAAAATATTTTAGGAAAAGGAAGAATAAAGAAATTAAGGGAAAAGGTAAAAACTAAGCAAATAAAAAAAAAAATCGCCATTTTATAGTGAAAAATTATTATAGTGAATATTATTTATAAGTGAATATTATTATAGTGAATATCATTCAGTGAATATTATTTATAAGTGAATATTATTTATAAGTGAATATTATTTATAAGTGAATATTATTTATAAGTGAATATTATTTATAGTGAATATTATTGATAAGAATTTAAAAATTTCTAATTTTTTTTTGTAATCAAATTTATTTACGAGTAACTGAATTAAATTCTGGTAAAATTTACAATCAAAATTTATAATAATCAATCAAAATACTGAAAGGAATTCGAATTATAAAAGGATAATCTCTTGTAATGCAATCAATGTTACATCTACAGCAACTTAGCTACATCTTGTTCGACAGCATGGGACAAACAACTGACTACATCCTCAAGCTGAAGCTAAGAATTCCCATCAGAAGAGTCTATGGGTGGTGAACTTTTGTTTTTCTTTTTAGTTTCAGAAAAAAGAATCCTAACTTCATTAAAAGCCATCTGTTTCTGAAAAAGTGATTCTATGTCTTTTTCGCAAGCAAGGATGGAATAAATTTAATTTTTAAAAGTCAAAGATGTTTCCATAAACAACAAAGATACTGTTCAAAAGAAATTTAAATAGGATTTAAAAAATTGTTTACGTAGTAAACTGCAGATAAAAATCATTAAGTTTATACAGAAAAGGTCATTAACTTATTCATAAGAAATCTGTCTTAAAATGTTTGCTGCGATGTATTTAAAATTTTTAGTATACATTTTTGTAGTATATTTAAGCATGTTTAAATTAATAGTATTCTGTTCGTGAATAGGAAAAAAAGTTGTTTAAATGTACAAATCCAGAAGAGAAATTCTATGTATAAGAATGCTTCGGTATTGATTAATCAATTTAGACAATGAAAATATTAAATTACATTCATTAATTCCATACAGTTAACCAAAAAGAAATATTTATAAGAGATATAAGCATTGGAAAAAAATATGTTCATAGTAATGAAAATAGTTTATATAATGTTTAAATTATTCAGCTGCTTAAAAATTATGTTTGTATCATTTTCATTAATTGAAAATGATGCATTTTAGTTTGTATAAATATAACATGATGGAGTGAATCATAAAGAACGAACAATCTATATCATCATAGGCTTTACGATTATATTGCTGAATAAACAAACATTTCAAAGTAAAAAAAAAAATTCTTATTCTAATAAAGGTGCATAAGAACAATTATGATGTTAATAAAGTACAACACTGTGGCAATCGGGTTTTTTTCCTAATAAATCATATATCATTAAATATTTATCATTATATATATGTGTGTGTGTGTATGTGTGTGTAATTGTGAGCTTTTAAATATTCACAAAAATATTCATGTGGCAAATTATTTAAATATTTTTATTCAATTTTATAAAAAAAAATTAAATGTTTTTCTCATTGTGTTTAAAATTTTTGTTTTACGGAAGTCTTTGTCATTGTTGTCTTGTTACTTCCAATTTTCATTAAACCCATAAATCAGAGGCAACATGATGCCGTTTGCTGATATCTTCTTGGTGGAAACAAAACCAGTTTATCAACACGAAAGCAAATCAGAAATGGCACGTACCAATCATTGTAATCAAAATACCCTCTGGAAAGACAAGTGCACGAGATAATTATACCTAATCCCATAGTTCAAGTCCGCATAGGTCGCCTTTCACAAAGTGCATTGATGTGCACAGGCGCAAGAGTTCTGAAAAAAAACTGCATGCCTTTAATGAGGAGATATCACTCAGGCAAAGATGTAATTTACCAGTTGGAGCAAGTTAATTTAAGTAGTCTGACTGTTTGTTCGCGAATGCTTTGGTAATGGCGCTCGCTACTCATTAGCTCACTTAGCTCAATTACAACAAAGCGGCGTTACTTACAGGAAAGAATTCGTGTGCGTATGGATCTTTTGAATTTGGGAGAATACCTCGTTTCAGATATCTAGCAGCATTTCTTAAGGTATTAGTTGGTTTCAGACGGAGATTTTATCAAATGGAGTTAATGCATCTTGGCTTTGTATCAAGCTTCGTATGAGGTTAGCATGTCATAATAATTTGCAGTTGCTGTTATTTCAAATTCAATAACGTATTGATGAAAGGCTGCATTTTTTTCAATGATGTTAGTTCCAATGTAATTACTCCCCAAAGTTCTAATACTATTTATAATATCTACTGCTAATTTCAATAGAAAATTCATCACTATCATAAATTACTTTATATATATATAGAGAGAGAGAGTGTCTAGCGTTGTCTAGTGTCTATCGCCGAGTGTCTGGCGCTCGGTGCCATAGGTTTCGCGTTCGAGTCCCGGTGGTGCTATGGATATTTGTAGTGGTTCGGAATCCACTTTAAGCAGTAGGTTCCGGTCTCATATGACTGCAGAGCGTTACGGGGCCAAGTCAGATTTCTACATACGGGTACTCCATCACAACGAAGCTGCTCCCCCCCCTTTCCCTCCTTCCATGAGACATGGGTTCTTGGACGGGGTCTAGATGTTGCTGTCTACCAAGTGGTATAAGAAACAACAATATGAAAATTTGATTCACATTATGACTATTTACAAATTAATAATATGAGTTTCTTAAGTATTATGTACTTTAATATTTTTATAAAGATATTTATAGGTATTATATCTTAAAGTTTATTTTAATTGCCAGTAGTCTACGAAGTGGATACAACACTTATTTGTATAATGTAAAATTTATCAATAAAATCAAGAATTTCTAATATAATATTCTGCTAAAATGATTTTTTAAAATTATATTTGGCATATTTAAAAAAAAGCCGACATAAAAAAAAAAATATAAATAAATAATAATAATAAAAAAAAAGTCTTATGATTGATTTTTACAGAATGTTTGTAAATCAAGGTTATTGTTTGGTTATTAGACTGAAAGAATTGTAAATACAACTTTTTTTAGAGAATGCCATCCATGAAAATAAAAATAAAGTCAAGTAAAAAAACAGTTTTTAAACTTTTCCTTATGGTGGCGATATTTAGAAGAATTCTTCTAAAAGCACTACGATTTCACTGGATACCCTAAAAACTACTAAAATGATAAAAGTTTAATAAAATAAAACTGTAAGGTTTATTTTAGTATTGGGATTTCGTTGGGTTGACTGTTTTTATATTTTTTTTTTTTTCACCTCTCAATCTAACTTGCAGCACTAATGTTCGGATACTACAGGGTTTTCTTTCTTCCCTGAAAACGGACAAAAATAAAGAGTAAAATCCTATTTGGTTTATATATTTTTTTTTTGTAAACAAAAAGTATTGCGAATCTTTTCTAACGATTGGACACAACTGGGAAATCGGTGGCCAAACGGTCAACAGTGCAAATCCCGAAAGCAAAACAACGTCGATATCTCAGCCAAGTGCTTTCGCGTTAACCAAGCCAGCAGTTACAGAGAATTCCCACCAATAACAGTTTTAGTCTACGATACATAAAGCAATAGAAGTCAGCGATTTTTCGGGCAAGGGGAATCGCCGTTGGGAAAATCCAACTCGTTTTACTTTTTTTTTTATTATTTTTTTTTTTTACTTTTTTTCGTTCCACGGTAATCCAAGAGTCCACAAAATAGGCCTTTTTGCCAGGTCAGAGCTTACTTAAAAGATCGTGGTTGAAAGGCGATATCGAAATAGATACAGGATGCTTCTTTTATTGAATAGACTTTATCTTTCTTTTATTTTTACTTCTTTGCCTCTCTTTTCCCTCTTGAGCGAGAAGTGTCTGAAATATCAGGTTTCGCCAACTCAGGAAGATGATTGTTGGTTTCTGTTTCTCAATCATAGATGGAAGGGTTCCAGAAGGAAATTTCTGAGGGTTAAAGGACTTGTGTTGGATTTCTTTTAGGGAGACACAACGGGAAATATGCAAAGATTTGTAAGTTTTGGTAGGGAAAAATTGTATTTCAATCCTAAATAACAAATAGAATGATTTTTTTTTATCTTTTTCAGATTTGAACATTTCAATGTATCCTGCTTAAAATTGCTGCAATATACTGCTTAAAAATATTGCATGCATAGCAGAAAGTATAATTACAGTAATTTTTTTTAATTTGTATTTCATTTCTTTTCAAAAATGTATGTTTTTTTTTTTTTTCCCCTTGTTTACTCATACGGTAATCTGTCTTTAAAAATAATTAATTCTGTGTTGCAAAGATTCTAAATCTAAAAATGTATAATAAGAGCATTGTGTATTTTAATATTTTCATTTCACAAATTGGAAATTAATATTTATAAGAAATAAGACAGAATATGTAATCGTATATTATTTAAAAAAATTTTTACAAAGATTGATTAATTTTTTTTTAAAAAAATTTTTCTATAAACGGTGTCTTCCATAAAGAAATTTTACATTTCACAAAATAATAATAAAACTGGAAATTTTTCACAAATTTCAATTCATCAGGTGTGAACATACTTTGCTGGACAAATAAATACACAAGGGAGAATACCAATGTTCAATAACCTAAAAAATTTACGAAGCAATTTTCCAGAATACTACAAGAATGTGAGTTCTGCACTTTAATGTAATGCTTGCTTATTTGGCGATTTTTTTCTTTGCTGTTTTCACCAAGTTCCCTCCTAAACAAGCAAAATGGTCACTGCGGTTACAAAATACTGCAGTTTTGTCGATTTAATTCGGCGGCGAAGCCTATTTGGGGAAATCGGAGCCTTAAAGTGCAGAATCTACACAGAATCTATCATCTTAAAGTGTCAAATTCAATAGAGACAGGAATATAACAAAAATTAATAATTCTAGAACTTTATGAAGAGGCAATTGTTCAACTACTACAAGAAGCACTACCAAATTCAAAGAGAGAAGTCTGTTAAGTGATGGTTAAATTAACTTTTATAAACGTTAACTAATCCTAAGACACTATTTTGAGGATATTGCAACAATAATCCGTGCATATTTTGAAAACCAGACAATCCAAAATGAACTACAGAACAAGTGACTTGATATAGGCCAATCGTTGTATTTAACTACACACATATTTCATGCCAGCTTTTTAAAGCACACATAAATAAAATCGCGTAAAAATCAGAGTTTATTTTAAATAATAATTGTTAAAATGAAAGTTTATGATGTGGGTGGATATTAATCACTCTTAAATAATAATTTATACTCTTACTTATTTTTTATTTTATATCTTCACTTTTTTTATAGACACCACGTACATCGAACACTGATAACATCATGTTCACACATCATAATAAGAATAATAATAAAATGATAAAAAATAAAGAAACTAGGAAGAATTTTGCAATTTGTAACTTTAAGTTTTAATTTGCAAATCATATTTTATAAGGCAGAAGAGTGAGTCATTTTTAGACCATTTTTATATTCGTTGCCAGTAAAAAAAGAAGAGTGGGAACGAATGATGGATTCAATATTATTTGCGACAATAAATCAGTGCACGGGCCAGAGAATTGCTACAGAATAAAGAAACGGGAGAGAGAGAGAGGAAAAAAGAACATGTATGTTCATTCTCTTGTCCTTCAGCAGAGACAATTGAGTTTGAATATCATCAGGGGAGAGCGACGCCAGACATTTATTTGACTGATCTTGAGGGAAGGGGGAAGGTCGCCTGGTCTTTGGTGCAAATTGGAAAAGCAGGAGCGGCAGGGCTGGGAAGTGTCAAAAATCCAAACAAACCAAGTTATGACTGGCACGGACGCTCAATCAAGTTGTCGACGTGTCACATAAATGTCAGCACCCGTTAGGTAAAAGGCCAAACGAAGTTGTCATCGGGTGGAAGTTCCCCTGACCAGCAAAGTGGAAGGAGACTGTAATAAGATTCGGGGCTGTACGACCGGGAAACTGAAGATTGCTGCTCCCCCCATAGATTACCCATTCAATGGGCACGTTCCTGGTCTCACCCTACGTCATCCCCAGGGAAGGGTCTAGGCTAATGCTCGGATGACGGTAGGCCACCACTTGAGCCCTGGTGGGTTGCCCTGTTAGGGATGCTTCCCTAAAGACGTGACGCTCTTAGACGGTTTGGAGGGGCAAAAGACAATAAATGAAGACATCCATTTCTTTCGTTGATTGGGGAATAATAAAGAAGAATAGTCTGAATTAGCAATGACTAGAAAGAGATCCACTCATGCTTAAAAGCAGGAAATAACAGTGGCCCAAAATCAATTATATAAGTGATAATTAGTATAGATACAATACTAATTAAAAGTGGTTTAATAATTAAATCTTTCTGTGCTCGCTAATTATATTAATTAAATAAAACATGATGGGTAATCCTGATTTCCAAGGACTTCCTCTTTAAAGGTAAAAAAAAGGGGGGGGCAGCCTATATCAATTGTTTACTTCACTCGATCGAAAAGACAATTAATATAGGTACCCCTTTTTTGTCTGTTTTAATAATTGGAAAATAATTAAGAGTTAGTTAATTCGTAATGGCGAGGGAGAAAAGCAATTTAAAATATTCTTTATATTCTTATTTTAGAATCAATTACATTTTTTTTTAACTATTAAGATGCTAAAAGTTAAAAAGTAAATTAAAATAAAAGCTGTAAATATGTAACATATTTCCATGATTTTGTATGGTCTTATAATTATTGTAACATATTTTTAAATGTTTTGTTTTGAAAGGGACAACAATTTTGACATCTGTTGTTATGAATTTATTTTTAATAAAAATTTACTATTAATAAATAATAAGATGTAAATAATAAATAATAAGATGTTGGATGATAATGATGAATAAAAGTAAATAATTCCTTTTCTGTTAGTAAATAATTCATTCACTTTCTGTATAATTTCCTTCATTGTAAATAACAATAATAATAATTATAATTTATAAATAAATAAATAAAAGAAAAATGCAGTTGCGAATAAAAAAAAAAATAATCTGGCTTCTTGTTTTTCTGCAACCATTAAATGAAAGTAAACTTTTTGTTCAAAAAATTCAGCTGACTTATTGCTAACATTCATTCTTTTAAAAAATTATACATGAAGGTTCATGTGAAACTGAAACTAAAATATTACTTTATTTCAACAGCATGCACTCAAGCGTGAAAAGAAAATGACACAACATTGAAAAAAAAAGTTATATGAACATCAAAAACGTCTCGTGCTCTTCCGGTGAAATGCCTCGCTTTTATTTCCTCATTCATATGTATCAAGGTTGTTTCATTTTTCCCAAAGCATGTTCCGTAGTTAATTTTGAGACAAGAAGCAGATTACGTAGTAAGAAAATTTGATAATTGTATGTACGCAATAATGATAAGGTAGATAATGAAGATATGAGTCATTTCTAATTCACATGTCCTTGAAAACATGATTGTTTCACTATCTTCTTAAATTGGCTCATTCATTATGATTCATAATCAATACTTTATTTTTAGAAAAAATGAAAATTCTATTGACTGAATAAAAAAGAATCTAAACATCATTCTTAATTAGTTAACAGTGATAAGTCATACATATTATTCATATATTTTAATTTAAAAAAAAAAAAAAAAAAAATATTTAAATTATTGCATCGATATACAATAAAAGAATGTGAATTTAAAATAAATGATAAATGAGATTTGGAAAATATATATTTTATTAATTTATTAAAACATAAAATAAAAAACAATAACGTATAATTTAATAATTACTAATTTTAATAATTATCATAATAATTATACATATTAGTCATATATTTCCCTTTTAAAAGTGAAATGGAATATAATATATGTATATTATTGCATCGAAATTCAATAAAATGCGAATTTACAATAAATGATAAATTATATTTGAAAAAATATATTTCATTAATTTATTAAAAATATAAAATAAAAAGTAATAACATGTAATTTAATAATTAATAATTTTAATAATTATACATATTAGTCACATATTTCACTTTTAAAAAGTAAAATGCAAAAAAATATGTGTATATTATTGTCTTGGAATTAAAAAAGTATGCGAATTTATACAATAAATGTTACATGAGATTTGAAAAAAATATATTTCATTAATTTATTAAAAACATAAAATAAAAATTAACATTAATTTAATAATAATTTAATTATTAATAATTTTAATAATAATCATTATTAATTATACATATTAATCACATATTTCACTTTTAAAAAGCGAAATGCAAAAAAAATATGTGTATATTATTGTTTCGAAATTCAATAAAAGTATGCGAATTTACATAATACATGAGATTTGAAAAAAAATATATTTCATTAATTTATTAAAAACAAATAAAAAACAATAAAAAATAATAATATAAATAATTTAATAATTTAATAATTAATAATTTTAATAATTATCCATAATAATTTTAAATTATTAATTTTAATTATTTATTTTAATTATTATTTTTTTTTAATAATTATAAGCATGTATATAACATATAATCTTTAAAATGTTGATGATTTGATTTTTTTAAAAACACATTTAAGATTATCGTTCAAAGTTCGTAAAATTTAAGTAATGAAATATGATTTTATTATTATTTTTTACCAAATACTAACTCACAAAATTATTATAGGAACTTTTTCCAGCAAGGCAAATTAAGATCTCCGGAGACCACTGAAGAATGTTATTGTTCCTATTTCATTTCTCACTCCCCATAACTCCTGGAAGGGATGGCAACCTGCAACTATTGTTCCAAATTTATGGACACCCCCTGAACTGACCAATCAACGGCGTAGAAGACAAGTGTCTTCCTCTGCGAGTCCAGGAGTGTTCCCAAAGCCTGGCCGAATGTCCAGAACACGCTGTGGGGTTGGAAAAAAATTGCATCGTATAAGTCATTCTGAGGATGAGACTTCTGTACGTAAGGGCGATTGGCTTCGTTAAGGGTGGGGTGAAAAGTGGTATAAGAATACTTTCAGAATTTCTTCAACTCAATATTTACCCACCAACTCATAGAACCTTAGAAGAAAAGTTCTTTTCATGTTATATTAAAAATATCATTATTTACTAAAACATATTTTTCAAAATAGTCTACACAGTATGTCTGACATAATCCATATAGTTAAGTGTAACTATTGGAATTTCAATGTGATATTTTATACAAACCAAAAGTGTTTCATTTAAATATTAAAAAAATATTTTACACAAATTATTTGTTAATAAAGTTGATGATAATTCGATTCATTAATTCGTCAATTCGCCATTCACAATTCATCAATTAAATTTGATATCAGAAATTTCAATTTTAACAACATATGAACTATGTTATTTTAACGCGTTGCTATCGATCAATATTTATATTAATATTAGTTTATACAATATGTCTGACATAACAAATAGTTCAGTGGT
Source organism: Caerostris extrusa (assembly GCA_021605095.1). NCBI lineage: Eukaryota > Metazoa > Arthropoda > Arachnida > Araneae > Araneidae > Caerostris > Caerostris extrusa. The sequence continues at coordinate 44,220 of BPLR01002620.1, read as the reverse complement.
TGACCTTAGGAAAGTTCTTTTTTCATATAATATTAAAAAAATCATTATCTACTAAAAACATATTTCAAAATAGTCTACACAATATCTTCTACATAATCCATAGTTAAGTATAAACTATTTTTTTTCAATGTGATATTTTATACAAACCAACAGTGTTTCATTTAAATATAAAAACATATTTTTACATTTAATATTTATTAATAAAAAGCTTTTTATTTTCTTTAGAGAAGATTTTCCAATTCGATATCATAAATCTCATATTTCAATTTTAACAACATAAGAACTATATTATTTTTAATAGGTTCCTATCTATTAATATTTGTAACAATATATTTATCGATCAGTATCTATAATAATATTAGTTTTACAATATCAAAAAATAAATCAAATACCAACATAATCCATCAAAACACCATAGTTAAGTATAACTATTGGTGTTTTGAAGTGATATTATAAACAAATCAAAGTGCTTCATTTAAATGTTAAAAAATATTTTATACATATTATTTATTAATAAGGTTTTATTTTCTTTACAGAATTTATCTGATGATTAAAAAAAGACTTATTTCAATTCGATATCTCATATTTCAATTTTAGCACCATATGAGCTTTATTATTTTTAATGGTTTGCAAATCAATATCAGTATGGATACTTTAATCAATAACAGTATAGATCAATATTATAAGAATAATTCATGCTTTTTTTCTTGTTTTCAATTATTTCAAATTTTTGAACAAAACCAATTGGATTGGACGTAATATTTAAGGAATATTTTTAAAAAACGAATAAAATGTAAGGAAACAGCCTCAATAATGATATAATATTATTAATTATATTTTAATAAATTATAAACTCTTTGTTAAATTCAATCGCCAACATTGGCAAAAGTTTCTATTGATTAATGTATTGTACTTAAAAAATATATATTTCTTAACACTAAAAAAACATAAAAGCAAATATCATATTTCCACTCGGAAATACGACCTCTTAGAAATAATAGATCCTCTCTTTAAGTCAAGACACAGCTTATTAAACAGAAGTATTTTATCTTCTGTCTTCAAAAGCATACTTGAGACAGAAGATCCTCGTGGCGACTCTTTTGACTTGGACTAGTCTTCCCTGCAGTCGAGCCCTGTGCCAACGACTTCTCAAAGTGGTCGGAAATGTTTTCAGTTGAAGAGGCAAAAAGTGTGGCTGTGGCACATGCAATGGACTTTGAAAAAGTGTCTTCACCCATATCAGACATATAGATATACGTCCCCACGCATTATTTCTCTCCTGCAGTTTCAATTTCTCATGTCACTTAATTTTGCTTTTCCGTTTCTCACATCAGCCCATTCCCCCAAAGTTCTTGAATTATAGGAAGTGAAGGAAAGATGACGTTTTATCCATTTGATTATTTGGTGTTTTCTCTTCTTCTTTTCTGTTTAGGCTGAACAGTAGTCAAGGGATTAGGCACTGAAATTGGTGGTCGTTCTGATATTTGACAAAAGCCAGACTCATAACTATAAATGAAATAGGAGTAAATAAGTCATGACTCATAACTATAAATGAAATAGGAGTAAATAACTCATGACTCATAACTACAAATGAAATATAAGTTTTTATTTTATTATAATAAACATCGTTTTGCACAATGTGATATCTAGCGACTCTTCGACTTGGACTAGTTTTCCCTGTAGTCGAGCCCTGTGCCAACGACTTCTTCAAAGTGGTCGGGAAATGTTTTCAGTTGAAGAGGAAAGAAGTGTGGCTGTGGCACATGCGATGGACTTTGAAAAGTGTCTTCACCCATATCAGACATATAGATATACGTCCCCGTATTATTTCTCTCCTGCAGGTTCAATTTCTCATGTCACTTAATTTTTGCTTTTCCGTTTCTCACATCAGCCCGTTTCCCCCAAAGTTCTTGGAATTATAGGAAGTGAAGGAAAGATGACGTTTTATACATTTGATTATTTGGTGTTTTCTTCTTCTTCTTTTCTGTTTAGACCAAATAGTAACCCAACGGATTAGGCACTGAAATTGGTGGTCGTTCTGTTATTTGACAAAAACCAGACTCATAACTATAAATGAAATAGGAGTAAATAAGTCATGACTCATAACTATAAATGAAATAGGAGTAAATAACTCATGACTCATAACTATAAATGAAATATAAGTTTTAGTTTATTATAATAAACATCGTTTTTGCACAATGTGATATCTCGACTCTTCGACATGGACTAGTTTTCCCTGTAGTCGAGCCGTGTGCCAACGACTTTTCGAATGTGGTCGGAAATGTTTTCAGTTGAAGAGGAAAGAAGTGTGGCTGTGGCACATGCAATGGACATTGAAAAGTGTCTTCACCCATATCAGACATATAGATATACATCCCCGCATTATTTCTCTCCTGCAGTTTCAATTTCTCATGTCACTTAATTTTGCTTTTCCGTTTCTCACATCAGCCCGTTCCCTCAAGTTCTTGGAATTATAGGAAGGGGAAAAGTTGAAGGATGACGTTTTATCCATTTGGTGTTTTCTCTTCTTTTCTGTTTAGACCAAACAGTAACCCAACGGATTAGGCACTGAAATTAGTGGTCGTTCTGTTGTTTGACAAAAGCCAGACTCATAACTATAAAAAAAATGAAATAGGGGGTAATAAGTCATGACTCATAACTATAAATGAAATAGGAGTAAATAACTCATGACTCATAACTACAAATGAAATATAAGTTTTAGTTTATTATAATAAACATCGTTTTGCACAATGTGATATCTAGCGACTCTTCGACTTGGACTAGTTTTTCCTGTAGTCGAGCCGTGTGCCAACGACTTTTCGAATGTGGTCGGAAATGTTTTCAGTTGAAGAGGAAAGAAGTGTGGCTGTGGCACATGCAATGGACTTTGAAAAGTGTCTTCACCCATATTCAGACATATAGATATACGTCCCATTATTTCTCTCCTGCAGTTTCAATTTCTCATGTCACTTAATTTTGCTTTTCTGTTTCTTACATCAGCCCGTTCCCTCAAGTTCTTGGAATTATAGGAAATGAAGGAAAAGTTGAAGGATAACGTTTTATCCATTTGATTATTTGGTGTTTTCTCTTCTTCTTTTTTTGTTTAGGCCAAACAGTAGCCCAAGGAATTAAGGCACTGTAATTAGTGGTCGTTCTGTTATTTGACAAAGCCAGACCCATAACTATAAATGAAATAGGAGTTTTAGTTTATTATATTAAACATCGTTTTTGCACAATGTAATATCAAGCGACTCTTCGACTTGGACTGGTTTTCCTGTAGTCGAGCCGTGTATCAACGGCTTCTCGAAAGTGGTCGGAAATGTTTTCAGTTGAAGAGGGCAAAGAAGTGCTTCGGCACATGCAAGGAACATTGAAAAAGTGTCTTCACTCATATCCAGACATATTCCCCAGACCCATATCCATAAGTCCTCGTATTATTTATCTCCTGCAGTTTCAATTTCTCACATCAGCCCATTCCTTCAAGTTCTTGAATTATAGGAAATGAAGGAAAGTTGAAGGATGACGTTTTATCCATTTGATTATTTGGTGTTTCTTCTTCTTCTTCTTCTTTTCTGTTTAGGCCAAACAGTAGCCCAGGGGATTAGGCACTGGAATTGGTGGTCGTTCTGTTATTTGACAAAAGCCAGCCTTTCATCCGCGGCAGGAAATTTTATTCCTCTGCGTTTTGTTTGTTTGGGTTGATTAGAACACTACCTCTGTGGACTGTGTATAGTTTCCTTTTCTCTCTCTCAGTCTCTCTTCTTTTTTTTTTCCAAGTTGATCGTCTTGAAATAAACCAATTGTAAACTTTTTTTCTCAACAACTTTTTGTTTGTTTGTTTGTTTTTTTCCCTCCGGAATTTTCTCATTTTCTCCCATTTTGTTTGGACACAGTTATCTTGTTATTTCGTCGATTCTTCAGGAAAAAAAATTTTATTTCAGTCCCAATTTGTTAAACAACTTTGTTTACACTATTTTTGATAGGTATGAAATAGTGTGTACAGAACCGCAAAAATAATAATAATAATAATTAGAAATAACATTAGAAATTTATATTTTTCCTGTTTTACATGTATTAATAAATTTAAAATTTAGAATCAAATTTTCTATTAAGAATCTTATGATTCATAATTCATAATTATAAATGAAATAGGAATAAATAACTCATGAATCAAAATTCATAACTACAAATGAAATAGGAGTAAATAACTCATGACTATAAATGAAATAGGAGTTTTAGTTGATGATAATGAACTTCGTTTTGACCTGAGCTGCCTTTTATGTTTAATACTCGCGATAGCTCTAAAATGATATCAACATGCAAACTCTGTACATTTTTTAAAAATATATCACGAATATCGTGGAAGAAACATATATTCTTAATTGTTCAAAAAATTTAATACAATACGATGAAAAAAAACTATTTTTTTAAATAAATAATGAAATTAAAATTGAAATAACACTCAGTGAAGTATATATTTTACTTCTGGAAAATTAGTATGTAATAAATGTAAATTTATAAAGAAAATATCATCTATAATAAATGCTTTTAATTTTACGTTCTTTTAATAGTTTAGTTTTTATATGCCATAAAACATTTTATGTTAAAATTTAAATATAAGGAAAAAAATCAAACAAAGACATTAGAAAAATAAATAAAATCATTAAGTTTTCGTAAGACATTATAAAAGATACAGTTCATATCTTATGTATAGGTACGCAAATTTTTAGGACACATATGCCTTATTTATGATTTTTAGTTATCCTTAATGTGTAATAATGTATTTACAAATAACACATCGTATGTATAAATATGTTACAAAATAACATATTTTATACAAATACAACTTAAGTCTTTGAAAATGAAATTCATACTAAGTTTCTTGTTTAAATACAAACCAATAACAAGAATAAAACTCTCAAGTTCTCAATAGCATACATGAAAAACAATAAAGAGAATACTATGAAATTTAGAAAAGTCAGAGGAAACAAAACAACACCAAACCCCTTTTGCCTTTTAAAGTTAGAAGCCGAGTAGAATAAATCATATCTACCAAGCAGTTCTTCCCCAGTAAAAAAATCACACACAAAAAAAAAAAAAGTTTGAGTTTGAAATATGTTTATGAAACCAGAATTGAAATCTGAGCAAAAACAGTGCAGAAAGCAACCACAATGGAGGTCGATTTCGCCAACAAAACTACCTAATCCTAGAGCGAGCCTTACCCGCGCACGGAATAATAATAATACTTTTAAAAGAAGAAAGGAAAAAAAAAAAGAGAAAAAAAAACGGGAGAAAGTTTTTGCATAACTTGGGTTCTCTTACTGTGGTGGATTATTTGATATTGGAAAAGGGAAGTCAGCAAGGGTGTGTTTTGAGTCACGCTTCGCTTCTAATCCGACGCCAAAGGCTGGGAGATATACGAAATATGGAAAGGACCTTAAGACCATAAGCAAACATGCAGGGTTTGCCAGACAGTTTCAAGGACCGGTAGCTGGTGAAATCGAAAACCCACATATAGGACTACGGAAAGAACTTTTCTAATACATTATATTACAAATCTCAGCCAAGCACTCGAAAGAAGAACTTATAGATACATTGTTTAAATTTAGTTTGTAAGGAAAATCAATACAATTGAAATAAAAAAGTGTTTTTATAGGTTAATCTGCGCGTGGCAATTACATACATGCAACGACAATTTATAATAATAGAGTAATTACTATATAAATATATAAAAATTAGTATGTTTTTACTACACAAACACACTTTTAAGATTAATAATAAGTGAATTATTATTAACACAAATTATATGTAAGAGGACAATCACGTATCTCGTAAGGACAAGACTCGTGTATTTTTGAGGACAACAAGACAATCTTGTATCTTATGAGGACAAGAGGACAATCATATATATTGTGAGGACAAGAGGACAATCATGTATATTGTGAGGACAAGAGGACAATCATATATATTGTGAGGACAATCTTATGAGAACAAGAAAATAATCATGTATCTTATGAGGACAATCATGTATTTTTATGAAGACAAGAGGACAATATGTAGTGTATCTTTAGCCACCTAGAAGACTTTCAGCATAATGTAAAAAAAAACAAGTGTATTAATTAAATAAAAATGAATGTATTAACGAAATGTGTGCATTGTAGCAATTTAATGGAAAGCGGAATTCTACTAAAATTGCTCTGCTTATCTTTCTTGTCAAGAAACGGTTTAACCAGATTCATTAGTTCATTTCGCAAATTAAGCTCTGCAACAACTTTCTGATTTTAGTCTGGCACAAATCTTTGCACCATTTTTGTAAATAATTTAAATAATTTAGCGAAAGAATGATTGGAGATGAAAATAACAATCGATGGCAACAAACTGCGTTATTGTAATTACAGTTAAAAACTATGTAATTAATGTTAAATAAATTATGAAATTCCAACAATTTTAGCACATAGTTGTCTAGTGCATTCCGGCGTATAAATGCATAGGCGTTTTTTTTTTTTAGGCAGGGGAGAATCTGTGCCGGATAGATAAGATACGAAATACACGGAGAGGAGAGATCTTAAGACCATAAGCAAACAAGAGGAATAAAGATTTGTAGGGTTGCCAATCATTTTGGTGGTGCAATTGAAAGTAAATTCGAACAAACACATACGGCATAATACAATCAAAAATCGATTTTTGTGTATTTGGGAAAAATAATTTAACACATTATTATTGTGGAGAAGCATTAAAAATATCAAATAAAACATACGATTTTCAAATCTTTTCTTACTCTATTTTAATTAAATTGCTATATAAATCAAATTTTACTTCTGATAATCAATGAAATAAAAATAAAAAAAAAACATTTTTTTCGATGCAATTACCTTTAATCTTACATTTAAATGGCATTAGAAGCTGGGAATAGTTACGCTTATGTACTGTTAAAATATTCTGTTAATATTATTCTATGAGTACAGCAAATGAAACATTTGCTTTCATTAACAGGACTTTTTGTAATTATTGATCTTAAACCGTTGAATTATGCTAAAATATAGTACTTTACAACAAGTTATTTGGACATTTCTGCATTAAAGGCCCTGTATGTAATGAATACGTAATGACAAATGGAAATTACATAATATCCCATTTATGTCGGTTTATTTCTTAATATATAACATTCTATTTATCTTGATTTATTTCTTAAAACTTATAAAGAGATATTCAATGTGGTCTCTTCCATACGGAGAAGCCATAAAGAACTGAATACACAATTTTAAATTACGCTGAAATATAGTAAAGCGTGTTTATTCCCCGTATCTTAACTTAATAAATATATAATCGCAAAGTCCCATAATCATGCTAAAGCAAAGACCTCAAACCATTGTTTGGTTGCGTTTTATTGAACCGCCCGGAATGTAATTTGTGTCTCTCGTTGGAAATTCAATAATATGAATTTATTTTCCCACTAAAAAGGAGATAAAAACGCGCTTTTTCCATTCGGATTCCCGAAATGAAGAGAAATTTCGTGTCATCCCAGCCCGAAAATTAGAAACTTACACATTTATCGAACCTTGCTTTTCTGCAAAAGAATATAAATAACTCCTCCAATGAAAGGATGAAAAATAAATAAATATAAATAAATAAAAAATAAAAAGAAAGTTTGTGGAAAAAGAAAGTTTAAGCACTCTCGCAGGACCAGTCCGATATTTTCAGGCGGCCTTTCATTTCTTACAACCGATATTTTTACCTAGCTCATGGGGATGTGGAAGAAAAAAACTAAAAAAAAAAAATAAAAAATAAAATAAAAATAAATAAAAGGGAAAGAAAAAAAATTATTCTTTCAAAAGTTTCCTTTAAAAAGATGTATAGTGAGAAATAAAATAAATTATAAATGAAAAAAATAAATAATAATAAAATAAAATCTTCCCTTCTTTAATCCTCTTAAGAATACTTTTTAATATAGCTTTTAGTACTGCTTTGCATCGCTGCCTCTTTTCAATGCTCCGTTTCCCTTACTTTCGGGTTTCGTTGAAGAAAGTGGCGGTTTTTTATTTTATTATTTTATTTTTTTAAAGACTATTTATTTTATTCGTTTATTTCATTTCGTTTTATTTTTTTGGGATAAAGAGGAGAAATCTTCGGAGGGAGTTGGTGGGTAAAATCGTCTTTTTTAAAATTCGTTTTTTTTTTTTTTTTTTTTTTTTTTTTTTTTTTTTTTTTTGCTTTAGAAATGAATTTATTAGTCCACGGTTGCTTAGGCCAGAAGTTTGAAAAGATGCCTTTTGCTAAATATGTCGTTATTATTTTTCGTTTGCCGTGTTTTTTATATTTCTCTTCAAAACAATTAATAGAATGAGGACGTGAAATCTCCCAATTAATTAGTTTATGTTCAGTTACATTCATAATAGCGCTCTACAAGAAATTAGTTGGCCAATTTTCGGTCTTAAACAGGCACTGTATGTGATGAATTCAGTCATGAAAAAAGGTATTAAACATCCTATTTATCTCGGTTTATTTCTTAATATAAAATCCTATTTATTTTTTTTTATTTCCTGAAACGCATAAACAGCCATTCAATGCAGTCTCTTCCATACGAAGAAGCCATGAAGAATTGAATACACAATTTTAAATTACGCTAAATTACAGTACTTCACAAAAAGTAATTAAGTTATTTAGTTTTTCTCCCTCAAGACGTTATGTGGAAGCTTATTTAAACAGGTTACTAATTATTTAATAATAATTATGGATATTATATAACATACTATTTATCAATGTTTATTTCTTAATATACAATTCCTATTTATCTTGATTTATTTTTTGAAACATATTATAAACAGCCATTCAATGCGTTCTCTTCCATACCAAGAAGCCATAAAGAACGGAATACACAATTTTAAATTGCGCTGAAATATAGTAAAGCGTGTTTATTCCCCGTATCTTAACTCAATGAATACATAATCGCAAAGTCCCATAATCATGCTAAAGCAAAGACCTCAAACCATTGTTCTCTTGTGTTTTATTGAAGGCCCAGAATGTAATTTTGTTTGTCTCGTTGGAAATTCAATAATATGAATTTATTTTCCCACTAAAAGGAGATAAAAACGCGCTTTTTCCATTCGGATTCCCGAAATGAAGAGAAATTTCGTGTCATCCCAGCCCGAAAATTAGTAACTTGCACATTTATCGAACCTTGCTTTTCTGCAAAAAGAATATAAATAACTCCTCCAATGGAAAAGATAAAAATGAATAAATATAAATAATAAAATAAAAAAAGAAAGTTTGTGGAAAAGAAGATCTAAGCACTTCGCAGGACCAGGCCGATAGTTTTCCAGGCGGCCTTTCATTTTCTTACAACCGATATTTTTACCTAAACTCATGGGGAAGTGGGAAGAAAACAACTAAAAAAAAAATAAAAAATAAATAAAAAAAAAATGAAAGAAAAAAAATTATTCTTTCAAAAAGTTTCCTTTAAAAGATGTATAGTGAGAAATAAAATAAATTATAAATGAAAAAAAATAAATAAATAAAATAAAATCTTCCCTCCTCTAATCCTCTTAAGAATACTTTTTAATATTGCTTTTATTACTGCTTTGCATCGCTGCCTCTTTTCAATGCTCCGTTTCCCTTACTTTCGGGTTTCGTTGAAGAAAGCGGCGTTTTTTTTTTTAATTTTTTTTTTTGTTTGTTTGTTTTAAAGGCAATTTATTTTATTCGTTTATTTCATATCGTTTTATTTTTGGGAATAAAGAGGAGTAATTTTCGGCGAGTCGGTGGGTAAAAATCGTCTTTTAAAATTCGTTTTTTTTTTTTTTTTTTGCTTTAGAAATGAGTTTAGTTCCATGGTTGCTTAGGACAGAAGTTTGAAGAGACGCCTTTTGCTAAATATGCCGTTATTTATTTATATTTTTGAATCACACTTGTTTAAATGTGATAGAAAATATGCTCGATTTCATAAATGTTAAGAAATAACTGGGAGAGATTTAATTTTCGGTCTTAAACTACTTGAGTATCTCATTTCAGTACGTGCTACAAAGGTAAAGCACCGATATTCACGTTTAGAAAAAAAAATTAACATTATATAACACAAAAGAGGGGAGAAAAGTGCTATTTTTTTCCTTCACTCGCTTACTTTTCTTTTTATTTTCTCTTTTTTTATCCCTCTTCTAACTTATTTGAACGAAACGTTACTAATTATTTAATACATTCATTCAGTTTTTTTCTTAACTTTTTTTTTCCTATCGTACCACCAATTTCTCCCTCTCAAAAAAAAAAGTTTTTTTTTTTTGAGTAGGGGAAAAACGCATCTACGAGGTGTTTTTCCCCTCTGGTCGCACATCGAATTTCAAACTAATTATGAATATTTAATTATAATAAATAAAATTACGAAAAAAATCTAGAGTGGCAATTTTTTTTTTTTTCAAGTTCTCTATTACCCTACATTGTTCTGGAAAGTATCCATGAAAAATTAATGAACTCAACAATTAAATTGCAATTCTTACGATAGCTTGAGCGATTTAAAGACTCGAATATTAAAATAGTTGAATTTTTTTTCCTTAACTCGAATTTGTGCATACGTTTAAAATAAAATACTTTATAAAGCAGGATCCTTTGATATTTGTAATTTAAATTTTAGCATTAATAAATACAAATTTTATTTTTGATAAAAATCAGAAAAAAAAAAAAATAATAATGCATTGCTTAAATTTGACAGAATTGGTAATTATAATCAAAAATTTTAAATAAAACAAACTATATTAACTGGAATCCCTTTCATTGGCGCAATGTGGTCTGTTCCATACGATTCAGCCATAAAGAACTGAATACACAATTTTAAATTACGCTGAAATATAGTAAAGCTGGTTTATTCCCGTATCTTAACTCAATAAATATATAATACCAAAGTCCCATAATCATGCTAAAGCAAAGACCTCAAACCATTGTTTGGTTGCGTTTTATTGAACGCCTGGAATGTAATTTGTGTCTCTCGTTGGAAATTCAATAATATGAATTTATTTTCCCACTAAAAGGAGATAAAAACGCGCTTTTTCCATTCGGATTCCCGAAATGAAGAAAATTTCGTGTCATCCCGGCACGAAAATTAGTAACTTGCACATTTATCGAACCTTGCTTTTCTGCAAAAAGATTATAAATAACTCCTCCAATGAAAGATGAAAAAAAAAATAATAATAAAAATAAATGTAAATAAGAAAATAAAAAAGGAAAGTTTGTGGAAAAGAAAGTTTAAGCACTCTCGCAGGACCAGTCCGATAGTTTTCCAGGCGGCCTTTCATTTTCTTACAACCGATATTTTTTTTACCTAAGCTCATTGGGACGTGGGGAAAAAAACTAAAAATAAATAAAAATAAAATAAAAATAAATAAAAGTGAAGTAAAAAATTATGCTTTCAAAAAGTTTCCTTTAAAAGATGTATAGTGAGAAATAAAATAAATTATAAATGAAAAAAAATAATAAAGTAAAATCTTCCCTTCTTTAATCCTCTAAAGAATACTTTTTAATATAGCTTTTACTACTGCTTTGCATCGCTGCCTCTTTTCAATGCTCCGTTTCCCTTACTTTCGGGTCTCGTTGAAGAACGTGGCGGGTTTTTTTTTTTTTGTTTTGTTTTAAAGGCTATTTATTTTATTCATCTATTTCATTTCGTTTTATTTTTTGGGATAAAGAGGAGAAATCGTTGGCGGGAGTTGGTGGGTGAAAATCGTCTTTTTCGAAATTAGGTTTTTTTTGCTTTAGAAATGAGTTTATTAGTGCACTGTTGCTTAGTTCAGAAGTTTGAAAAGATGCCTTTTGCTAAATATGCCGTTATTTTTATTTTTTATCACACTTGTTTAAATGTGATAGAAAATAAGCTCGATTTCTTAAATGTTAAGAAATAACTGGGAGAGAATTAATTTTCGGTCTTAAACTACTTGAGTATCTCATTTCAGTACGTGCTACAAAGGTAAAGCACCGATATACACGCTTAAAAAAAATTTTTTAAATTATATAACACAGAAGAAGGGAAAAAGTGTTATTTTTCCCTTACTCCTTACTTTTCTTTTTATTTTCCTTTTTTTCCCCCTCAATTCTTTTAACATATTTGAACTAAACGTTACTAATTATTTAATAATATATATTACGAAATAAACAGAGATAAATAGCATAAGTTCCTATTTATCTTGATTTATTTCTTGAAACATATAAAAAGCCATTCAATGCGGTCTCTTCCATACGAAGAAGCCATAAAAAACTAAATACACAATTTTAAATTACGCTAAAATATAGTACGCAACAAGAATTAATCAAGTTCCTTAGTTATAAAGTTCTACAAGAAATAATTAAGTTACTTAGTTATAGAGCTCAAAAAAAATAGTTATTGGGACACTTCTACGTTGAATAGGAACTGTGTGTGATGACTAAATAATAAAAAAACGATATTTCATAATATCCTATTTATCTCGATATATTTCTTAATATGTAATATCCTATTTATTTTAATTTATTACTTAAAACATATAAACATCCCATTCAAAGTGGTCTCTTCCATACGAAGAAGCCATAAAGAACCAAATACACAAGTTTAAATTAGGCCGGAATTAAAAAAAAAAAAAAAAAAAAAAAGCAAAAGACCTAAAAAAACGAAAGAAAAAAAAATTATTCTTTCAAAAAGTTTCCTTTCAAGCCCGAAAATGTATAGTGAGAAATAAAATAAATTATAAAAAGATGAAAAATAAATAAATAAAAAAAAAGAAAAAAAAAAAGAAAGTCTTCCCTCCTCTAATCCTCTTAATTTTTACCTAAGAATAAGAAAAAGAACTAAAAAATTTAATATTGCTTTTTTCTTTTAAAAGATGTATAGTGAAAATAAAATAAATTATAAATGAAAAAATTATAAATAAAATAAAATCTTCCCCCTTTTAATCCTCTTAAGAATACTTTTTAATATAGCTTTATGACGCTTTTGCATCGCTGCCTCTTTTCAATGCTCCGTTTCCTTACTTTCGGGTTTCGTTGAAGAAAGTGCGTTTTTTTTTTTTTTTTATTTTTGTTTGTTTGTTTTAAAGGCAATTTATTTTATTCTTTTATTTCATTTCGTTTTATTTTTTGGGAATAAAGAGGAGAAATTTTCGGCGGGAGTCGGTGGGTAAAAATCGTCTTTTTAAAATTCGGTTTTTTTTTTTTTTTTTTTTTTTTGCTTTAGAAATGAGTTTAGTTCCATGGTTGCGTAGGACAGAAGTTTGAAAAGATACCTTTGCTAAATATGCCGTTATTTATTATTATTTTTTTAATCACACTTGTTCAAATGTGATAGAAAATATGCTTGATTTCTTAAATGTTAAGAAATAACTGGGAGAGATTTAATTTTTGGTCTTAAACTACTTGAGTATCTCATTTCAGTACGTGCTACAAAGGTAAAGCACCGATATTCACGTTTAGAAAAAAAAAAAAATTAACATTATATAACACAAAAGAGGGAGAAAAGTGCTATTTTTTTTTTCCCTCACTCGCTTACTTTTCTTTTTTTTTTTTCTTTTTTTTATCCCTCTTCTAACTTATTTGAACGAAACGTTACTAATTATTTAATACATTCATTCAGTTTTTTTTTCTTAACTTTTTTTCCCTATCGTACTACCAATTTCTCCCTCTCAAAAAAAAGTTTTTTTGAGTAGGGGAAAACGCATCTACGAGGTGTTTTTTCCCCTTCAGGTCGCACATCGAATTTCAAACTAATTATGAATATTTAATTATAATAAATAAAGAAAAAAAAAAAAAACCTAGAGTGGCAATTTTTTTTTCAAGTTCTCTATTACCTCACATTGTTCTGGAAAGTATCCATGAAAAATTAAAAGAACTCAACAATTAAATTGCAATTCTTACGTAGCTTAAGCGATTTAAAGACTCCGAATATTAAAATAGTTGATTTTTTTTCCTTCTTAACTCGTATTTGTGCATACGTTTAAAATAAAAATACTTTTTATTAAGCAGAATACTTTGATATCAGAAAATTAAATTTAGCATTATTAAATATAAATTTTATTTTCAGATAAAAAATCTGAAGAAAAAAATAACGCATTGCTTAAATTTGACAATATTCGCAATTATAATCTTAAATTCTAAATGAGCCTAACGGCCGGATGATTAGGCTCTGGTCCTCGGGATCCACAGGTCTCGGGTTCGAGTCCCGAAGGTGTCATCAAGGTTTGTAGTGGTTCAGAATCCACTTTAAGCCGTAGGTTCCGGGTCTAATGTGACAGTAGAGCATTGGACATAGGGGCTGACCACTCTACTCCGAAAAAAGTCAGTATCACGAAGCCAACTCAGACTTCTGCCCATGGGTGCTTCATGATAACGGAAGCTGTCCCCTTTCCCTTTAACCATGAGACCACACATGTTCTTTAACTTGATCTAGATGTTGCTGTCTACCAAGTGGGATAAGAAACAATAAAAACCAATTCTAAATAAAACAAAATATAATAAATTGATTCTTTTTATTGGCTCAACAGCCCTATGGTAGGCCAATGCATTTGCCTACTGACAGATTTCAAGACAGTATGTGTTTTTCTTTTTTTCAAACACTCTACATTGATATTGTACCAGGACCTACAGTTTAAAGTGGATTAAACTACAAACATCCATGGTACCGCCGGGACTGGAAACCGAAACCTGTGACATCGAGCGCTAGAACACTAAGTCACTTGGCCATCAGGCTCCATTAACTTGATTAGGGAAACATATATGCTGATTTTCCTAAAGAGTTGTATATAATCAAAAGATTTTCTATTAAGATATTAATATCTCATTTAAAATTTCACGATAGAAAAATTTAGTTTTTAATATTTTTTTCAAGAATAAAAATATAAATTAAATAATCCCACAAAAGAGAAATCGTATTAAAAATAAATTGAGTTAATGTTATCACTTGTAGCAGAATAATTCGAAGGAAAACTAAAGAAGTCGATTGAAACGATTGTGCAAAATGTAAAATTTATAATTAACTATCTTCATTAATGCGGACAAAACAAGATTCAATCTTCTCTATATTTGATCTTTTTGTTGTTGTTATTATTATTATTATTTATTTTTTTTTTTTTTTTTGAAAACTTTCTTCAAAAAGCCAAATATAAATTTATGAACATTAAAGAAATTTGAATTTCATCTGGCTGAGCGCAGACATATCTTTATCTCCCACTTAGTAGACAGCAACACCAAATCCAAGAACCTGCGTGATCTCATAGAAGAAGGGAGCGACTTCTGTTGTGATGAAGCACCCGTTGGTAAAAGTCTGACTTGGCTTTGTGTTGTTAGGAGAAGGAGGCCAGTGCCTTCCAAGACACTTTTAGGAGTAAACACGGAAAAGTCCCACTAAAGAGGTAAGATGCTGAACATCCCAAACGCCATCGAGTCTTTTCGTCTTTTTGAAACAATGTCTACAACAAAAGTCGCCAGCGAATTGAACCTCCATCCTAATGCTCATCAACAACACGCGTTACCACTACACCACTAATCGAGCGAACGCAAAATGAACTGGATTATTCATCAAGGTTAAGTAACATTTGAATAACAAAATAAAAGACTTTTCGAATACCATAACTTAAAAAGAAGCCATTCAGTTTCCTCAAATGCTGCTTCAACTTTTCTCTCAGTGGAACAAAAAACTGAATAGCGCACATTCATTCATACAATTTCTTGCATTTAAAAGAACTCCATTCATTTTCACCCACCCAGAACCCTTGCACCCTCCGAATAAAGAATAGGCCATGCCTTGTCGTCGGACAACCGATAAAAGGAAGAACCGTCATAAAAGAAGCGCGAAAAATATCTTATTCCAAAGGTCGAGATAGCCGTCATGCTAACGACATTTTAATGAGCGACCGTTATTCATTTGGTTTAGAGGGACAAAGAATCCCGAAAACGGGGCGCCCGTAATAACATGAGAGCAGCCCTCAGATTGGAGAGGTTTGGGGGTTAAAACCACCCTCCCATGCTGAAGATGATCCTTAATATGGTAATGTGAGGAATATTTAAATTACCCCAATTAGAGGTTTGCATTTCCGTAATTACCACCAAACTACACTTGTTGTCAAGGGTTAGGGACAACCACACGCACAGAATCCGTGTTGTGTGGTCTGATGCTTGCAAGCCTCGAAGGTAGGAATGATGATGGGTCTAGGGCAAAATGGATTTCTTGGAGATATTATTCGATTGTTATTTCGATTACTCTGGTGGGAAGAGGTTCTTGATGAGAATCTTAATACGTTTTGTGTTGGAATTCTATAAATTCACACTGGGAGTCGAGTAGATTCAAAAGGAAATTGAGTTTCGCGCAATGCGATGGTATGATTTGTGATATGGTATCCTCCATGAGTTGGAGGAATTGGGAAATAGAGGTGTATTGGATATTGGTTTATTAGTTTTTGCATATACTGTATGTTGGTGAAAAAAAAAAAATCGAGTTATAAATATAACGTGTCTTTCGATTGAAAAAATGTAAGATTTAAATGTAGTATCTGAAAGTAAATTGAGTTTTAGATATTGATAAGTATTTAAAAATTTTATTCGATATGATACACACATTTCCTTTTTTTTTTTTAAAGATGTATTTGAAAATTACAAAGAAAGAAAAAATCATTCTCAATTTTAATACAATGTTTGATTTCACTATAATTTAAAAAATTAGTAAAATTAAATAATAAATTAATAAGTGAAATTTACCTGTAGAGGTTAATATGATTTTTTGTTTCCTTCAAATCAATTAATTCAAAAATTTATGGCAGCTAACAAAAAATTAAAACAATCTGATTAATATTTTTCCTTAATTTATCAGTTTATCAATAATTTTGTTGCGATAATTTTGTAAATTATAATAAATAATAAATAAATTAAATAAAAATTAATAAGTAAAATTCACTTGTATTCACCTTAATATGATTTTTGTTGTTTTCAAGAAATCAATTAATTTAAAATTTATGACAACTAACAAAAATTAAAACAACCTGATTAAAATTTTTCCTTAATTTAACAGATTATTAATAATTTTGTTGATGGTAATATTATATAGAATTTTTCGAAGAAAAAAATAATGTATGTTTAAAAAAAGATTGTTAGCAAAAAAAAAAAAAGAGAAAGAAAGGAATTTTTTTTATGATTAAATTATTGAATTATGAAATTATGATTTTTTATTTTCAACAAAACATTTAACAAACAAACATTAATAATTTTTCTTAATTTATCAGTTGATTTAATAATTTTGTTTTTATACCACTGAGATTCAGAATATGTTCATTCAGCTATTTTATTGTTAGTTTTTGAAAGTTAAAAAATATTATTTCATTAAATGATGAGCTAATGAAATAATATTTTCTAACTTTTTAGTAACATTGGTAATCTAAACATAATTACAAGATGAAAAATTGTTAGAATGTTAGTGTTCGACCACTGTAATTTTATTTAAACCAATACAATAATTATACAATTTAAGAAACAAAATCCAGACAGACTAGTCGGTATCTTCAGACAGATCTTTCTAAAAAAAAGGTGGGGGTGGGAATAAGACAAAACTCATTTCATGAAAATTGAATGGCGTTTGCAAATCTCTGTCGTATCTGAAGCAAGGGAGTGTGAAAACAAAACAGCTCATGTAATGTAAGCAAACAATAAAAAAAGCGACAAAAACTGGATGGGGCATGGGCACAAAAAGTGCTTTTGTGGCGCTTTTTGGGCCGCCATTACGATTTCGCCCGCATTATTTATGCATTCGAGGGACTGTAAAGGGATGGGGGTGAGGGGACAAAAGGGCAAAACCGGAAGACTTTCGCCCGGGCATTCTGCCGCCACTTGTATTTGCCATTGTTCGTTTTTATTTAGTGTCACTCACTCGCCCGTAAACAGTCTTCCGGGAGCCGCAACTGCAGCTCTGTCTGGTTCTGCAACAGGAAACATTTCTGGAGAACCTCCCCCCTCAAGAGGAACTGTTTATGATCGTCCAGATATTAATGATGTTTTGCCAACATATAACATGCTTCGTGTAAGTGGCTGCAGGGCCACTTTCTTTTCCTTACAATTATATTCTTCTGCATTGGCTGCAATAAAAAAAAAAAATGAGCAGCAATTTCCTTTAGTGTTAATATGCCATTGAATTAAATCATAGTACCAGGCCATTAAAAAATGTTTCTTTGGTACAAAGCAATTTTATTCAATTATTCGATAGTACCAATAGTACCAATTATATTCTGTATTGGCTGCAATAAAAAAAAAAATGAGTAGCAATTTCCTTTTAGCGTTAATATATTGTTGAACTAAATCATAGTACCAAGCCATTAAAAAAAAATTTATTTATTTTTTTTTTTTTTTTAATACAAAGCAATTTTATTCAATTATTGGATTGTATAATGTATTGGAAGGTAACAATAGTACAAATTATATTCTGTACTGGTTGCAATAAAAAATGGGCAGTAATTTTATTAAATTATTTATACATTATAATATATTGGATAGTATCAATAGTACCAATTACATTCTGCACTGGTTGCAATAAAAAATATGAGCAGCAATTTCCTTTTAGCATTAATATATTATTGAATTAAGTCATAGCCATTAAAAAAAAAAATTTTTTTTTTTTTTTTTTTGGTACAAAGCAATTTAATTAAATTATTGGATAGTATCAATTATATTCTGCATTGGTTGCAATAAAAAAATGAGCAGCAATTTTTTTTTGACGTTAATATATTAAATAATTAAATCATAGTAACAAACCATTAAAAATTATTTTTGATACAAAGCAATTTTTATTTAATTATTGGATTGTAGTATCAATTTAATCAAATGCATTGAAACTTCCTAGACAGACTTTACGGATTATTCTATTTAAAAAATCACTAAAATTTAGTCATAATCTATATTTTCAGCAAATTTATTTCAGAAAAATTTTAATTATTTAAAAAAAAAGAAACTTTAGAAAATAATTTATGATTTGGTACATACAAAATAATACAAGAATAATTGAATTGAACTAGTCTTTAAATTTTTAAAATTTACTATTTTAATGCTCATGGTATGTTCTTTGATATTTAAGTAATATGTAATTGCAAATTCAAGAAAATGTCTCTTATAATGTATATTAATTAAAAATCTATCTGAATTCTCTTTTTTCTAAGAATTTTGCAAACGAAATTGATAAATTATTTCTTTTAAATATACAAATAAATATAAATTACTTAAATATATATATGTATGCATATCTTTTTACGATATTTCTAACTTATAGTTAAAAGTATACAATTTTTATATTTAAACATAGGTAATCTTCTATACACTATAATAAAACAATGAAAATCCATATATATATATATATTTCCATAAACAATGTGAACATTTTCGTAATTAATAAGATATTTCTATTTAATTTTTGAAGAAAATGATAATTCAACGTAATTTCCCTCAAGTTTTTCTTTACATGCATAACTTTTTATAATTCTTTCTAACTGCGGGGAGCTCATCTATGAAATTATGAAACCTAATTACAGAATATAAACATGACTAATGCACAAAACTAAAACTAATCTTACGGTTTTTTTTTTTTTTTTTAATTTATTCTAATAACCAGTTTTCCCTTTATTTGGATAAGAAAAAGAGAATTTTTCCAAGGCCGATGCGAAAATTTATTCGTGCATCGAAAATTATCCCTCGGCAAACGGACAATTAATTATCTATGCTTGAAAGTCAAGTCAAAAAAATCCCCATTACAATTCCCCAAATTTTTAATTTACTTTGTTTAAAATAATGGTCTTATTACACGAGTTCACGGGTAATAAACCTAAGCTAGAGGGAGGGAAAAAAAAATGACTAAACATCAAAGTTAAATATATATATGATTTTTTTTTTCCCTTAATGGAAAAAAAAAAATCCCTCTGCTTCTTCCATAAACCATTTCAATGGCCCCGTAAGTTTGAAAAAAAAAAAAAAAAAAAAAACATTAAAAAACACTTATTAATACACTCTCATAAATTAAGCAGCCTCCATTCCGGTGCTGAAGATTATAAAAAGGCCATGCGTGCAAACTATAATCTAAAGCAATTTAATCTTGATTCTTATATTCATTCATTCCAGGAATCTGTGGTGGTTATTTTCCCTTTTCCCCTATGGTTTATTTCCCCTTAATCCCTATCTACTTTCATTTAATCATTCATTGAATGGGATCCTTATTCATCAGGGCATAAGATCGGCTGTCTTTTTGGTGAGCGCTATGTGCTTTGTTACGCTGTTGGTGCCTGGTGAAGGATTAGCCGAAGGAGATGATTGATTTAATGTGGCTCTGAGTCATAGAGAATGAATGTGTTAGGCCACTACTGAAATTTATACCTAGACACATCATCAGTATAATGGGGCACTCCAAGCGTGTAAAAGGGGTATGGATTTATTTCTTTAGAAGAGAGGAGATTGCTTCAGAGAGGATGAAATATTTCAGTCAATAGTGGTAAAGAATTCTCTTTTTTTTTTTATTATAGATTACCATAAAATAAATTTAAAATAGTTCAAGAAAGCATTTTTTTTTTAAGACTGCAACTCGGGTTGATAGAAGAATTTTTTAACCCATTTAAAGTGAAGTTCCCATAACGCACTAATATTATTATTAATTATTTTTTTTTATTTGAGATAATTTTTTTAAATTTATTTTTGCTGTATGGTGTAACAAAAAGTTATTTGATTGCAGAGAACAAAAAATATACATTTGGTTTCGTATGTAGTCATTCTTTATAGAGAATTATGATATTATTTCTTTTTACTTTTGAGTTATTCTCATAGATATCAGTACTTCTTCTTCGTCATTGGCGGTCTAGTTGCTAAGTGGCCAGTTTTGGTACCACAGGCTTTAGGTTCGAATACTGGAACTAGTATAGATGTTTGTTAGTGGTTCGAAATCCACTTTAAACTGTAGGTCCTGGTCTGTTTAGCCCTCGTGTGCAAAAGATGGCCGTAGAGCGACAAACCAAACCAATCTTCTTCCTCATTGTTGGCATGGATGTTTGTCAGCGGCTCGGAATCCCTGTTAAACTCTAGGTCAAGGTCTAATTAGCCTAAAGTGTGCAAATAATGACCGTAGAGCGACAAACCAAGCCAAATCTTCCTCTTTGGGGCAAGGGCCAAGGACGTCTGTCTGGCAGATTTCAAGATAGGAGATGTTGTCTTTTTACGGGGTAAGGTTGTCAGAACTACGCCCAACGCTCTACAATCATATTAGATCGGGACCTACGGTTTAAAAGTTAATTCCGAACAACTAGAAACATCCATGCCACGGCCGGGACTCTAACCCTGTGGCACCGAACGCCAGAGCTCTAGTCACTCGGGCATCAGATATTAGTGCTAGTTGAAAATTTATGAAGATATGATTTTATGCTACGAAACTATAACTATAAGTAGAAAATGCAATGTTCTTTTACATAACATTGCTTTAAAAATTTCATGTGCAGGAAAGATCGTTTGGATTAACGTTGCGTTTTCGAAACATTTTTTCAAACTATTTAAAAAAAAATTGTAAGTATCTTTTTTATTATTTTCACTTTTGTTCCATTAGTAAGAACCCTCTGAAGCGCTAAATTAAATTTTATTTATTCCTTTCAAAAGGGATTTGGTTCTTAATGCATTAAAAAATGAGTTTGATTTGATTATTTTGAAAACGTTCTGTTGAGCAAATGAATAATTTACAAAAAGTAATTTATACAATGAATGAATACGAAAATAATATTTATGCTTCAACTCAACATGAGATTTTCCAATATTTGATTTGTTTAAAAACTTAATTCTTTCATACTTCTTTGTTATTAGCCTCAACAAAGTTAAAGTTTAGTTGAGAGTTAAATTTTAACTTTGTTATAGCATAGAAATAATTTTTAAAGAATCAACGTAGTTAAAATATAAAAAAAAGTCAACAATAAACTGGTATTATTTATGACTGATGCTTTCTTAACACTAAGTGCAGTGAATTTTTAAAAAAAAAAAAAAAAAATCTTATCTTTGACAACGAAGTTAACAATTAATTTCTTGTAAGGTTTAAGGCGTTGAACGAAATCTTTAATGAATGATTTTGCCTTGGGGGTGCAGAATTCTCAGCTTCAAATCACGTTCAGTAAACTTTGATGTTGATGTTCAAAGAGATAGATACTTGTTCTCATAGTAACCTCATTACGTGACGACGATTAAAGCAACATGTAATCATACATAATTTTGCATTATTTTAAAAAATCGATTCAGCTTTTTAAAAATTATAAATATTTATAAAATATCTTTAAAGTGGCTTCATAAAAAGTAATTAAAAATTCTCTCTAAAATCCAAATTTATCGTTAGCATATCATTTAAAACTGCTTTCAGACTTTTTTTACAGGATTTAAAGGTTCTTCTTATAAAAATTAAACATTATAAATTATCTTCTTCTTCTTCTTCATTGGCGTAACAGCACCATGGTGAGCCAAGGCATCTGCCTACTGGCAGAGTTCTTCTCAGGAGATGGTCTCTTTAACGGGGTGGGTTGTCAGCCTACGCCCAACGCCCTACAGTCATATTACACCAGACCTATGGTTTAAAGTGGATTCCGAATCACTACAGACATCCATGGTACCGCCGGGACACAAACCCGAAGCTTGTGGCACCGAGCGCCAGAGAGTATAAAAACAATAAAATTTCTTAATTTAATTAAAATTAAAAACACATAATTATTTTTAATACTTCTTCTTTATACAACTACGGACTGCATTAAAGTGCATTTATCAGTACCTTACATTTACTTTGGGATGATCCAAAACTTAAAACAACTACTCAAAAATCCTCCTTAAAAACGGGGAGAAGACTGAAAAGCTCCCAGCAGACACCCTGACCGTAGATGCCAAATCCTCACATAAACTGTGACAGTACCCGCCAATTCCCCACGTTTCTCTAAACAGCAACTGCAACGGACGCCATTTGTGGAATCCAACCTAAGCCCATCTGCACTCTAGTTGTTGACATTGAAGTTGAACCATTTTCAATCCTTAAAAATACATTTCTTTTGACACCTAGTTATTGTTAGTTTATTTACATAATTTATATAAGGCAATACGATTATAAACTCTTTATTTACTATTGTTGAATCATTTGCTTTTAATATACCATGCAATCTGTTAAAAGATAATTTATTCTTTTATGAATTCATAATATCACTAATATAAAACGTACACTAATGCTCATTATTAGCATGTTAGTACATCCATCAGTAGATGGCAGCACCGCTGTTCATTTGACTTTAAAATTATTTTTCACGAATAGCAAATGAAAAGTCATTTTCTTGTTTATACACTCGTGAGCTACACGCGTACGTCACACGAAATGCAAATTCCGCCACCGCATTACTATTAGTCAGCCCACTGTTTTCCCTATTAAGTGAAGGGTGTCGTCCTACCCTTTCTATAATTTTGACCTTGGAAGGTCAGTTAATTTAATTACTCAGCTGAATCTGTTTCCTATTAAATGTTTTTTTTTTTTAATTGCAGATCTGAAAGTGGAATAATTATGAGGTAGTCGCTTGTTTGAATTTAATAATATTTCATCAATGGTGAAAGTCGAATTAAATAAAAATTTAGAAATATTTAAAAATGAATTCCGAAATTTTTTTACGGGAAAAATTTTAATTAAAGGTTTTTGCTTAGAAAAAATTAAGGACAACAATAAATAAGAAATCTGACCTTGTTTTAGGGTTGATTAAAAAAATGTTAAATCACAAAAATAAATGTTAATTTTTACTTGTTAACTCAACTTAATTTAAGAATTTGTTCATTAAAAATGTTAAAAAAATTCTGAAAAAAAAAAAAAAAAAATGTCAATTTTTTTGCAAATTTAAATTTAATAATCTGTCTTATATTATTTTTTCAGGTTAGGATTTGATAAACAAGTAATCTAATTGTATTAACATATTTTTACTAAGAATAATAAAACACTGAAGAGATTTCTAACCTTTCTCACTATGAATTTCTGAGCATAAAAGCATGGAACTTACCTAAAAAAGAAGAAAAAAGAGTTTTAGTAAGTTATATACACAAACAAAAAAATTTAATAAATTTATATATTTCAGAACATAAATAATTTTACATTTTTCATCGACATAAAATTTCAATCAAATTTAAGTAAAATATATTTTTGTATTATAAATACGTAAGAACTTTCTATATCAGACTAGAAAGTAATTTATAACTGGACACTTTTCTAAAATTTTTGTGACTTAAATTTAATATTGTTTTTAATTATTGAATGCATATCATAAATAGTGCAAATATTTTTTTAATACAATTGGTAAATATTTTTGTAATTTTATAGTATGGTAAATACTTTTTGTAAATAGTGTAATTATTTTAAGGAATGTTTAAATTAAAATTTACATAATAATTTACACAATAATCAAATATAATTTATCGAAAGGAAAATGAAATACTAAAAATTTAATTTTAAAATCCAAATTCTTCCAATTCTAAGATGTAAAAATTGATTTCATATAATAATTGTATATAATATCTAATTGTATAATTGCATATAACAAATGTATATAATATCAACAATATAATATTCAGATAAACAACAAAAGTATTAGCATTGGCAAATTTTTAAAAATAAAAGATGGAGCATCATGTACTTTGTTATTATTATTGTCATGTGTGAACATGATAATATTGCTGTGGTATAAACTTAGTGGTTTACACAATGAATGGAAAGAAAACAGGTAAGAATATATCTTTTATTTAAAATGAAAGTGATTTAGAATACCTTTTGATTTAGTTTAAAATTTATATGAAATATCTGTTGATAAGACGTATCAAGTATAAGTATGCTGTATCTCATATTGTATAAACAATACAATATGAGATACAGAATAAAAATATAAATGCATTTATGATTCAATTTCCTAACACTATTATCTAAGGAATAGTAATGTCTATGAAATTTAATTTAACCATCTATCATAATATATCCCAATTTTCTACATGAAACAACTGATAAAACATGTACACAGATGATAAATTGAATTTCGTCAACAATTTACATTTTTTTACCTCTTTTTTTATTAATTGTTTTTAGTTTAACTTATTTATAATGAATTTTTTTTTTTTTTTACGAATTTAAAAATAGCCAAATTCTGCGGATGAAACAAGCGATAAAATATGTACAGTGATAAATTGAAATTCGTCAATGATTTACATTTTTTTTTCTTTTTTATTAATTTATTTGCAGTGAATTTATTTTACGAATTTAAAAACAGTAGTCTGACAAAATCCTCAATTTATCCCTAAAAGTCTGTATGGAAAAAAAAATGAACCCCTATTTAAAACGATAAGGGATCTAAAAAATCAAAACTAACATCCTCAATTACATCCAATCTATTATTAATTTTAGAGAAATGAAGAAAATCCATTCTAGGATTGAAAAATCATAAATATCATCCATCTAGAATATCTATTTGCATTTGACGATAACCGCTAAGTCTTCTCCTCCCTCCAACAACACGCACCGTTGAAAGACAAACACAATACCCAATTTATCTGGTTCATAAAGGTTTAATTAAGATGGGCAAACACTCGAACACGTACCTTTTTCGAGATGGCCGATAAGGCCTTATTAAAGCCGCAAATTTCCGCCCTTTGCAGCGACTGAATTTCTCCTTAAGTGCCGCTAAATGTTTACAAGAAGAAAAGGATGTTTAATGAGTCGGCCCGAATCTTTTCCCATTTTTTAAAGCGTTTTCAAAATATTCTTTGGACAGATATCTTTATAGTAATAATAATTATAGTCTGGCTGTATTTTATACGTAATATATAAATTTTGTTGTCCCGAAAGCGTTAAAATTTTTTTTTTTTTTTTTCCTAATACAGCTGGCAAATACTTAGACAATTGTCTTTGACGCCTTGAAGCAAGTGCTGCACCGACGTTACTCACTTAGCACTACCCAGGAGATGCGTGTAGCTAAGATAAGCAACGGACGCGGAATAACAATACCTCCGTAACACTCTACAATCGTGTTAGACCGGAACCTACGGCTTAAAGTGGATTCCAACATACTACAAACATCCATGGCCCCGCCGGGACTCGAACCCAAAACGTGTGGTACTGAGCGCCAAAGCACTAACCACTCGACCATTCAGGCCCCAGTGTTTGAAATTATAAAAGTAAAAATATTTTTGTATGAAACACTCATAGTTGTAATATAATTTTCTATTTTAAATACATATAGAAAATGAATTTATATATTTTTTTTGTTATGCGTGATACATTTATATATTACTATTAAGTTTAAAAAATAATAATATGCCTGACTCGTGGCTGAGTAGCAACGTGCGCCGCTGGTGAGCGTTAGGGCGGAGGCTCAATTCACTGGCAACTTTGTTGTAAATACTGTTTCAAAAATTAGGACACTCGATGGCGTTTTTGATGCTAACTATCTTGCCTCATTAGTTACTTGGTGGGTGTTTTCCGGGGTTTCTCTGATACGATGTGAAAATGGGGTGGTTTCCCCTTAAAGTCCTCCCGGAAAGCATTGCCCTCCTTCTTCCACAAAAGACTGTGATGAAAAATGTGAAGAACCCCCATTACCCATCTACCCCAAAACCCCTATTCTAAACGATAACGAATCTAAAAATTAAAACTAACATCCTCAATTACTGCATCCTTTTTATTACTGATTTCAGAGAAATGAAGAAAAACCATTCTAGGATTGAAAAATCATGAATTTCATCCATCTAGAATATCTATTTGCATTCGACGATAACCGCTAAGTCTTCCCTCCCTCCAACAACACGCACCGTTGAAAGACAAACACAATACCCAATTTATCTGGTTCATAAAGGTTTAATTACGATGGGCAAACACTGGAACACGTACCTTTTTCGAGATGGCTGATAAGGCCTTATTAAAGCCGCAAATTTCCGCCCTTTTCAGCGAGCGAATCTCTCCTTAAGTGCTGCTAAATGTTTACAAGAAGAAAAGGATGTTTAATGAGTCGGCCCGAATCTTTTCCGATTTTTTTTAAAGCGTTTTCAAAATATTCTTTGGACTGATATCTTTATTGTTCATATGGATGTTTGAAGCATAGTTATAGAGTGGTTGTATAATACGTAAACTTTGTTGAAAGAAAGTGTTGGAAATTATTTATTTTCTAATACAGCTAAACACTTACACAGTTGTCCTTGGTGCCGTAAGGCAAGCGCTGCACCGACTTTACTCACTTAACATCATTATCCAGGGGTACGTGTAGCTTGAAGGTAAGCTACGGACGCGGGTAATACTGCCTTTGTAGCGCTCTACGATCATGTTAGACCGGGACCTACTGTTTAAAGTGGATTCCGAACCACTACAAGCATCCATGCCACCGATGGGACTCAAATCATGAAACCTATGGTAATGAGCGCCAGAGCGCTAGCCACTCGGCCATTCACGCTTCAGTGTTTGAAATTACAAAAGTAGAAATATTCACGTTTGTAATATTCATAGTTGCAATATAATTTGATATTTTAAATACCGATAGAAAATGAGTTTCCGTTTTATGGATGCGTTGTATATTTAAATATTACTATTTATAAGTATAATAAAAAATAATATGTCTGACTCGTGGCTCAAGTGCTCTAATGTTCAACACGAGCCACTGGTGAGCATTAAAGTCGAGGTTCAATCCCTAGGCGGCTTTGTTGTAAACACTGTTTCAAAAAAGGAGTACAATCGATGGTGTTTGTGACGTTAACCCTCTTTCCTCGTTAGTTATCTGGTGGGAGTTTTCTGGTTTTCTCCCATACGATACGAAAATGCGGAGTGATTTCCCTAAAAGTCCTCCCGGAAGGCACTGGCCTCCTTCCCCTTCAAAATTCAGTGAGGAAAAAGTGAAGAACATCCATTACCCATTTACCCCAGAACCCCCATTTTAAAGAATAACGATAATAAATCTAAAATTTAAACCTAACAACTTCAATTACATTGCTAATTTCAGAGAAATGAAGAAAACCCATTCTAGGATTGAAAAATCATAAATTTCATCCATCTAAAATATCTATTTGCATTTGACGATAACCGCTAAGTCTTCTCCTCTCTCTAACGACACGCACCGTTGAAAGACAAACAATACCCAATTTATCTGGTTCATGAAGGTTTAATTACGATGGGCAAACACTCGAACACGTACCTTTTTCGAGATGGCTGATAAGGCCTTATTAAAGCCGCAAATTTCCGCCCTTTTTCAGCGAGCGAATCTCTCCTTAAGTGCTGCTAAATGTTTACAAGAAGAAAAGGATGTTTAATGAGTCGGGCCCGAAACTTTTCCGATTTTTTTTTTTAAAGCGTTTTCAAAATATTCTTTGGACTGTTTACTTTATAGTTTATATGTACGTTTGCTGCATAATTATAGTCTAGTTGCAATTCGTACAAAATACGTAAACTTTGTTGTCCGAAAGTGTTTGAAATTATAAAACTAAAAGTATTTTTTGTATGTAATATTCATAGTTGTAATATAATTTGCTATTTTAAATACAGATAGAAAATGAGTTTCTATTTTTGGAATGCATTATACATTTAGGGGCCTAGTTACTAGCGCTGTGGCCATTAGGTGCAACTTTCGAGTTTGAGTCTCGGCGGTGCGATGGATATGAGTAGGGATTAGAAATCCACTTTAAACCGTAGGTCGCGGTTTCCTAAGTATGACCGTAGAGCGTCACAGAGCCCAGTCGGACTTCTCTCACCTACATCATTCCCAAACTGTAAATGGCTAACTCAGCTCTAGGCACAGTGATATGGTGTGGTGTAGTAGTAGTAGTCAAATATGACTGTTGGGCGTAGAGCTCATAACCCTACCCTGTAAAAAGAAATTATCTCCTATCCTGGAATCAGACGTTGCCTTCGCCCACCATAGGATTTTGCGCCAATGATGGTGATGATTATACATTTAGATATTACTTTTAATAATATATTTTTCATGATTAATTTTTATTTATAAAAAAAAGTTATATTTATTTGTAAAGAAATTATACAAAAAATTGAATTTGTAAAAGATCATATTCACATTTTACAGTCACTTTTTAAAAATATTCTCTCTAATGAAAAATCTAATAAAAATAACTTCGGCATCGAACTAGACATTTAATGATAAAAGAAAAAAAAATCCTAATATTTGTGATATGATATTTTTTTTTATCATGCTTGGTTTGTCGCTCTACGATAATTTTTGCAAACGTTGGGCTAATTAGACCAGGACCTACAGTTTAACGTGGATTCCGAACCACTAACCAACATCCACGTCCCAGCCAGGATTAGAACCAAAGGCCAGAGCGGTAGTTAGTTGGCTATCAGGACGCTTTTATAATGTATGGATGAACAAATAAACAGAAGCCATTTACCTATTTAGTAAAGTTAATTTAGTATAAATGATATTGCTTTTTAAACTGTGAAGTGTAAAATTTTCTATTCTTAGAAGTAACTGCTGAAATATTATCCTTAATTTTAATCCTCATTTTTAATCCGTTTAAATCAATTACATTTTCACTGAAATTATAATTAAAAAAATAAATTATAGAGATTTATAAATTATTTATCTAATTTAATGTGCCTCATTTTATATTTTAAGTATTAAAAAATATTATTTCTAAACATATTTTTATCGCATTATATCTAAAATCGCAACAAAATGAATAAAAGATTTCTTTCAAATGTTGAAAATAAATCGATAACAATTGAAATACATTTTTCGACTAATTGTTTGCTTAAATAATTTTAATTTATAAATAAATCTACAGATAAAAATCAAGTTTTCACCCCAATAACAGATTAGGAACTTTTTTTTTTTCCGCTGAATAAATAAATAAATAAAATAGAATAATCACTGAAAGTCTTTATTTTTTCTCAGTTTTTTTGTACTCCTTATCAAAACGCATTATTTTTAATATTTTTCTCCAATTTTTTTATCAGAACAACACTGGGAATCATGCACTTCGGTTAATATCATTAATCGTTAAGAAGACCCAAAATGAATAAAATTGTTTCCACTTTTAAACTATCCCAAAAATCTATCTATTTAACTTTTTTTCTTCCACCCCACCAGAAAAAGATAAATAAATATGCATCACAAAGTAAACAAACAAAACATAAACAAAAACAAAAAAATCCCATGGAAGCTCAACTTTTTCACAGTGGCGGTGGCAGCAGTCTTCTTTTGCAGGCGACTTTAACAAACCAATACTCTCATAGGACCGACGGAATTTACAACACTAAAAAAATAAAATAAATAAAAGTCCGAAAAATAAACAAACAAACACATAAACAAAAATGCACGTTCTCTATGGAAATGAAAAGAGTTTTAAGAAGAGAGTGCCTGCCACCTTAACAAAAGGGTAAAAGCAAGAAAAACTTTTTCTAGAGAGAGAGAGAAGAAGACGCAAAATAAAATCTAGAAAAAAAAATTCTCCCCAGAAATACTTTTAATTCAAACCCTACCCCCTACACCCTACCACCCCTTTAGCCAATCTTTTAATAGCGTTGGTTGGCGCCCGTGAGAAAAGCGATATTCAATATCTCGTCCAAGGAGGGCCTTTGAATTCGATTAGAAAACGCGACAGTGCGCGCAAAAGGGTGGGGGGCCGCGCATAAATTACGCCATCACACCTCCTCTAAATAGCCCCCCTACCTTTGGCGGAACTTTTCACTAAAGGCTTAATGAGGAAAGCGGAAATGACAGCGTTTATTGATGTTGTTTTGATTCGACATTTTAGTCGCATTAATGATATTTTGATACAAGTTTGCATCGAAAGATACATAGTCCATACTTAATTTAACTAAACTTATTCTATAAATAACAAAAGATTTATTCTGGATCAATTATTGGACAATCCATCCCTTTTTGGATCAAATTACTGAGTTTTTAAATGCATTTTTTGTAATTCAATTACGTATTGATTTAAAATTATTAAAAATGGCAACATTATACAGAATAACAACAAAATAAATAAAATGCCGCTTTTGTCCATAAATAGAAAATAATATTATTTGTATTAATATGAGTTTGATATTTGATTCCCATTAATTATTTTATAATCTCATTGGCTTTAAAAAATTTTAAGAACAATAAAAGATTAATTTTGATCCATCCATATTGTTCTGGATCAATTATTGGATTATCCTTTTTTTTGGGAATCAAATTCCTGGGTTTTTTGGAGAGTTTTTAAATACATTGTAATTAAATTATATATTGGTTTAATAATATTAATAAAAGGCAACATTAGACAGAAAAAAATTGAGAAAACGCCCCTTTTTTTCGTAAACAGAGAATAATATTACAATCGCTGCAAAAACTTATTTTAAGAATAATAAAAGATTAATTTTGATCCATATGAAATCCATAGATGAATAACAAAAGATTGTTCTGCATCAATTATTGGATTATCCATCCCTTTTGGATCGACTTACTGGGTTTTTTGGAAATTTTTAAATACATTTTTGTAATTCAATTATGTATTGATTTAAAATTATTAAAAATGACAACATTATACAAACTAAGTCTTTATTTAAAATATGAAAATCGATATTTGGTATAAATGTGATAATTTGTATTATATCTATATTCTAATACGGAAGACTATATTTTATCGGTTTTATTTGATAAATTTTTCAAGGTTACTTACTTAAATGCCATAACATTATTATTATTATTATTACACAAGAATGAGAACTTTTGGTGCAAACTAAGACTTTACTTAAAATATGGAAATCAAACATTTTGTATGTTTTATAATACTTAAAACATCCATTTCAATGATAAAAGAAATGCATTTACGAAATAATGCAATAAAAAAAAAAAAGAAACCATTTTTTATCTTTTGTTATGTCAAATTACAGATGAAACTATCAACGTGAAATGTATTGCAAAGACAATACAATTCTAATCTCCAGTAAACGAACATCACAGGACAAAGAAAAAAAAAGATAACATTGGTCATGCATATTTGCTTATTGATTGACGCACTACATCAGAGCAGTATGAAATACATTTTTCGAAGCTCATTACAATAGCGATTTGAAAGAAAAAAAAAAGTGATGAATAAATTTCAAATCTTTAGCCTGTGGAATTAAATTGCAAAGCAATAATAATAATAATAATATGAAAATGAAGGATTTGCAAATGAGTTTCACCTCATATAGCCTTAAGAGATAACCATTTTTGACACTTGACCACACTTGGAAGGAAGACAATATTCCATTCTACGATAATGAAAAGAATTCTAAATCCAATAAAATTGGCCGAAGGGCTTAAGGGCTTTTGGGGAAAAAGATAATTTTTCGTATTTCACGCTGCAATGGTTCGAAAAACAAACTAAATCAAGAAAACGCAGAACCCAAAGTTGCATGGAGAATAAGTGTTTGATGATAAGTATTTCCAAACGAGGAGGTTTCATTGTCTTCCAGGCTTGAAGACTACATAAATTCCTGTTTGAAAGTTTCATTATGTTCAGTCAGAAACTCAGAAAATGCTTTACTTTTTACTTATTTTTTTCTGCTTAAAATTATTTTTGATATTCGTTTTTAGCGTATTCTATTGACGACGATATAAATGTTAAGATTTATTCATTGTGTTTTTAAAATAATCTTGAACTATTTCGTCAAATGTCATATTGTGCCTAAATAGAAAAATACTTTGACATTAGTTTATTAATTTTTAAAGTGAAATTTACTTTCTAATTTCTACCTGAAAATTCAAATCAAGTAAATAAATTTATATAAAATAACAACTTAAAAAAACTTGACAAATAAATTCATATTATTATTATTATTATTATACTGAATAAAGTTTTTGATATATAAAAGAACAAAAATAACTGAAATATAATTAAAGAGATAATATTTTTCCTATTGTCATAAGATTAGAAAAATTTTAATTAAAAAATAAAATTAAAATTAAAACTCAATTCTTCTTCTATCCCAAATTTCGAAAAATATTAATATTTAATAAATAACTTCGTTAATGAAAGTTAATAATTCATTAGCAAATATATTACCGTCCTAAATATAACACTGATAATAATAATAAATACATAGTAATATTAATATAAAATAATAAATACATAGTAATACTAATATAAAATAATAAATACATAGTAATGCTAATATAAAATAATAAATACATAGTAATACTAATGTAAAATAATAAATACATAGTAATACTAATGTAAAATAATAAATACATAGTAATACTAATATAATAATAATAATAATTAATAATAAATAATAAATAATAATATAAAAAATAATAATAATATTACTGTCGTGTTTCTGTTATTTATTTAAAAATATTAAAAACAACTTTGTTTATTTTAATACACTTTTTAGAACACTTTTAGTTTACTTTTTTAAAAAATAATCTCTATATATTTTCCATTTATCAAAAATATTTCATCCAATGGTCTATTTATGACAAACCATTTTTGCTGAAATTTCCTTTGAAAAGATAAATTCTTCCCTAATGTTACCAGACTTTTTTCATTTTATAATTCTCTTTTTGCGTTTGCAATAAAGTATCTGTTATGTACTAGTTAATGTAACAACATCAGAAAACTATGGAATCTACAAAAATATCTTTAGCATCAAAAGAGAATAATAAATAAAAATGAAAAATTCATTTTCGTTACATCTTTTCACGTTCATCTACAGCATATGATTTCCAAAACAGAAATCTCGAAAATAGTTTTCAATATTCGGTTAAGACTTCAAAAACACTTCAGCGGGGAAATTAAGACATTGATAACCATGGCAACGGGGCAAGAAGTCATAAAATTTCCTTGGAAACGATAAAAATAAATATGTTTTATTGACAAACTACTCTATGATATACTTCTCCCCATCCACATTAGTCATCATTTCCAAGAAACGGATCAAAAGCACAGGAAAGAAATTTCATTTGAGGTGAGATAGATATCAATTCATGTTGTATGGTCCATTCATTTTTTGCTTCTTCTTCAGAGAGCTGATAAAAAGGCCAAGAAAAACAACCAAATCCGAGATCTGATCCGGAATCCATACACAGGCCTTCAATGCACCAGTATAAGGCAGGAAACAGGAAAAAAAAAAAGGCACCATAGGCCAATAAATCTTGCGGGATCTGTGATCAACACGAATAAAGTGTTGTTTACCAGTGATAGAGGCACCCCGATCATTATTTATCGCATGCTTTTTTTTTTTTTTTTTTTCATTCGTCAATGCCTATCGACATAAAAAGTCAATTATAAGAAACGGTTTCACCTGGACCAGATCTGAACTTGTATTAGTTTTTAAAACTGAAGGTGAAGTTTATTATTGTTCACATTTAAACTTTTTTAATTTATTTAAATAAGAAATTCAAGAAATAATTTTTGAATTAGATCAATAAGACGCATAACTTCTTGAAGATTTTTTTTTTTGCTTTCTTCAATAAAAGAAATTACTCAAAATATTGTAAATTTTTCTAAATTTGGGCAAAAAAATTATTTCTACAAAAAAATATTCTGCAATTTCTAAAAAGAAGCAATTTGTTTAATTTTTAGTTAAAATATCTGTAACGTATTTATATGGTTCAGTTTGTCTCTCTGCAGTCATTTTGTGCACAATTTGGGCTAATTAGACCAGGACCTACAGTTCAACGTGGATTCCGAACCTTCCGATTCATTTTCATAATGTGTTGGTAAATGCCACTAATAGTAATTTCATATTTGATTTAATATAGGTATTATATTAGTTTAACGTGGATTCCGAACTACTCACAACTATTCATAACATTGTCAGGATTCGAATTTAAAGCCTGTGGTACCAAAGGCCAAAGCGCTAGCCAATTGGCCATCATGCCGCTCGTATTTATATAAATTTTATTTCTTTTACGCAAATAATATTTGTCACACAAAATTGTTTTCTAAAACTTAAAAACCCGAATAAATTCATTAAGATCAATTATGTAACATAGAAAGTAAATATTTTAAATCATTTTTCCACTTTAAGTTCATACAAACCCTCGTTTAAATTTTTATATTTTTCGTTTGTTATACTATTTTAAAACCTGAACTATAATGAATATATAGTATGCAGTTCATAGTAAATTAATAATAACTGCTAAGTATAATATGTAAGCATCAACGAAAAACAAAGCTTTATTTCCTTGCTGAAATCGCTATGATATCGGGTGATATACAAATAAATAATAACATAATAAGTTAATTTTTTAATCATGTGTTGTTAAATGCTACTAATAGTAATTTTATATCTGAATTAAAGTAGCCTTTAATATACTTTAAATAAAATTTAAGATATAATACATATAAATATTTTTAATATTTTAATAAAGTACATAAAGTGATAATTATTTAAGATACTCATATCAATAATTTGTAAATACCCCATAATGTGAAAAAAATTTTCATATTTGTTTTTTTCTTATCCCACTTGATCGACGACAACATCTAGACTAAGTCCAAGAACCCGTGTGGTATCATGGAATGAGTGAAAGGGGGGGGGCAAGCTTCTGTTGTGATGGCGCTCCTGCAGACAGAAGTCTAACTTGGCTCCGTAATGCTCCCTTTTTACATAGTATGATTGTCAGCCCTACACCTAATGAACGCTGTGCAGTCATATTAGATCGGAACCTACAGCTTAAAGTGGATACTGAACCACTACAAACTTCCATGACACCGTCAGGACTTGAACTCGAAATCTGTGGCACCAGAGCCAGAGCACTGGTCACTCTGTCATCAGGCATATTTTTTAATAGTAGCAAGCGGCAATTACAATTGTCTTATTTACAATATAAAAATGACAGAAGAAAAATTCATTGTTTTTCACCTATAAACTATAGTTCATTGGTGTGAACTATATTTTTTTCTTTATAATGCAGCTGGCAAATACTTATTAGACAGTTGTCTTTTATGCCATTAGCAAAGGCTGCAGCTACGTTATTCACTTAGCACTACCCAAAGTGTGCGTGTAGCTTGAAGAAAAGCTACGGACGCGGAGTAACAATACCCCGCAACGCTCATGTTAGACTGGGACCCATGGTTTAAAGTTGATTCCGAACCACTGCAAACATCCATGACACCGACGGGACTCGAACCCGAAATATGTGGCACCGAGGGCCAGAGCGCTAGTCACTCGGCCATCCGGCTCTAATTTTCATATTTTAATAGTAACAAGCGGGCAGCTACGATCACCTGAGCTAGAGAGGAATTGCAATTATCTTATTTGAAATATAAAATAGATAAAAGAAAAATTGATTGTTTTCGCACCTATAAACTATAGTTTTTAGATGTGAACTATAGTTATATTATTTATACTGTAGATTTTAGATATATGTTAGTTGTATTTGTAGATTTTAGTTTTTTTTTTATAGATTATTAGTACAGCTGTATTGTGTAGATTTTATTATTTGTTTTGTTTTTCGCTCTACGGTGATTTTGTGCATACTTTAGGCTAATTAAACCGGAGTCTACAGTCTAACGTGGATTCCGAACCACGAACAAACATCCATGCGACCGCCAGGATTCGAACTTGAAGTCAGTGGTACGAAAGGCCAGAGCGCTAGCCAATTGCCCATCAGGCCGTTTTATTATTTGTTAGTTGTACAGATTTTAGTTATATTTTAGTTGTAAATTATATAGATATTGTAGATTTTAGATTATAAGTAAAAAGATCAATTTAATTGCTATATACAAAAACACAAGTAAAGAATGCTAAAACAAGAGTTTCCAGATCTATGTAGTTCCATTCGAAGGCTATTTCCATTGCTCCAAATAATTTCCACTTCCCGAGCTTGAAAGTTACAGAAATCCTTCCGGTTATTGACGGTTTCACTGAGAATCGTCAATATGACCAGATGGTTATTCCCCAAAATTCCCCCAAGGGAAAATTTTAGCTCATTCGCTGCGTGTGCGTGCAACACGCGAATCTCGAGGAGAGAGGGAAAAGTAGGGATAAAAAATATCAAACGCAAAAAAGCGACAGAAAAAAAGAAAGACGCTTATGGTTGGATTTTTTACTTTTTTCTTTATGCTAGTTTTTACGAAGAGAATGTTACTAGTATCAGAAAATTTAGTTTTGTTTCAGGAAGGAAATAATTGCAGAATATTTTTTTTTTTATTTGATAAAAAAAAAAAAAAAAAAATACCTAGATGTTCTAAGATAGTAATTTAACTGAACTAACTAAGTTTTTGTGTTATCTTGCACAAAAAGTCGTTTTTCGCTAAAACTTATATAAAAAGTTGTAACGCTTAGTTACATCTTAATGAATACGATTTTTTCTGCATTCGCCAATGATGCGATGAATAGCAATCTTTTTCTGTGATCATGTTATGAATATAATTTTTTCTTCATTCATCAATGATGAGATTGTCCAGCAATTTATGATCAAGTTATGAATATAATTTTTTTCTTCATTCATCAATGATGCGAATGA
This sequence comes from Caerostris extrusa, assembly GCA_021605095.1. Lineage (NCBI taxonomy): Eukaryota > Metazoa > Arthropoda > Arachnida > Araneae > Araneidae > Caerostris > Caerostris extrusa. The sequence continues at coordinate 6,784 of BPLR01002620.1, read as the reverse complement.
CTAGCAATCTTGTTCTGTGATCATATTATGAAAATAATTTTTTCTTCATTTGTCGATGATGAGAGGGACTAGCAATCTTATTCTGTGATCATATGAAAATAATTTTTCTCCATTCATGAATGATGCGATTGATTAGCAATCTTACTCTGCGATCATATTGCGAATAGAATTCTTTCTTCATTCGTCAATGATGAGAGTCGCTAACAATCTTACTGTGTCATCAAATTATGAAAATAATTTGTGAAGACATCTTCAAGATTTTCTGAACAAACAATACTTTAATAGCCAACCTTTTTTCTTAATGAGAGTATATTTTATATTTGGATTTTTTACAATTAAATTAATCATTTTTATTCATTGCACATTAATTTGTTATCTTTAATTCGTGATCACACAGAAGGCATTCAAATTAATTAAGTTATTTTATTATTCTAATTAATTTATCAAATAAGATAAAAAACAAACAACTGTTTAAAACAATTATTAGAATTACAAATTCAAAAAACGCAAACAAATATATCCTTAAAATAAATAATTTTCAAAAAAGAATACATTATGTATATTAGAAAAATATTCTCAAACATAATGATTTCGATATGAAAAGACATTTATTCAACATAAGCAACACAAAATTTAAAACATTCGAGGCAAATTATTCTTTTATTTAATAAATTATTCAATCTTCAACACAAAATTATTGAAGTAAGTGGTAAATAAAGTTTCAAGGACAAATGTTTGAAATGTAGAAAAATGTGCAAGTATAAAAAAGAAATACAAACATTAAACAAGATATCTAGAAATAAAATTAATATTAATGAAATACAAAAACCTATGGAATATACATCTTATGGTGTAGGCATATGACAAGAAAGAAGGATTGTCTTCAAAATGCAATAGTTTAGCAATAGTTTACCCTTTTTTTCATCACACGAGTATAATAATTTGATATTTTTAGTTAAAATATAATACAAACATACAAAAAATGTTTTAGACAACAATATTCGATACTTTAAAGCTATTTTAATATATTACAGCACAACTTGTTACAGTCAAAAATAGTTTATGGCGGAATTCTAAACCAGCTCCATGGCTCACGTCAATGTTTTGACTATAAGATAATCACATAAAATAGTTCATCCTCCAGAAGTAACTTAATTATATTCCTATTAAAGTGATGCAGACAGGAAAAAATGAAAGAGATAAAGTGTCTTGAACGCCGATAGCGTTAACTTTTATCGATATTATTTGGTAATGAAATATTATCCATCTAAAGCATGGCAATCGCCAAAGTGCTCAATTTGCAGATTGTGAGAAATTTTACAGCCACCAGCTTTTTATGATGATTATGAAGGTTATGATCCGTAGATCTTTTTTTTTTTTAATACGTAGAAGTTTAAAGTTAAGTTGCTGTTGGGTGTTACGCCTTTATAGCATCTAAAAATATCGGTAAAATTGCAATGATCTGCATGTAGTGGGACTTGGGGAATGCTTTTGTGGCTTGAAAAATACGGGTAAAAGCACTACAGTTATGATGTTTTACACATATTTTGAATTTTATGGGTTTAAAGACTGGATGTTAACAAAAATTTAATACTGCTTTCGGATATTTTCCTGTTCAATTTTTGTGATAAAGATAGCAATAAAATTTAATGGATTTTATAATTCAAGGTTTGAGATTTGATTCATTAAATTGTCTAAAATGTGTGTTTTTAACAATAATTTTTTATAAAAATGTCATTAATATTATTTAAATAGGAAAATCTAGTGTAAAGATGCCCAAACGAGAATAAAAACTGATATTTTTATGTACTCAATATGCTTACTTTTTAAAGTATTAGTTGCATGAAAGTATTTTTTTAAAAATCAAATGAACGTTTTTATTTCTTACTTTCCTTTTTTATTCATATCAAATCAAGCTGCCATTGTGTGCCATTATTTTAGTAGTGATTAAGAATAAAATTTGCTGAATAATCTTTTTGAAAAAGAAATCATCTAAAAAAAAAAAAAATCAAAGGTTATGCAATACTAATTCCCTGTCACTATAGTTCACATTGGACCACAGACATTTGCCTACTGGCAGATTCCAAACTGGAGATGCTTTTCTTTTTATTGGAAAGGCTTGTCAGCAATACGTCAAACAGTCATATTAGACAACTTTTGGTTTAAGGTGGATTTTAAGTCGCTACAGGCATCAATGGTATCCCTGAGATTCCAACCAGAGGCCTGTGCCATCGAGGCCAAAGCGCTAGTCATTCAGCCATCAGGACCCATTAATATATCAATCTATATAAAAAGGTAAGCTGGAATGCTTACAAATGGATTGTAATCATTGAAACAATGTAACTTTAATGCAATTTAAGAAGGATTTCGAATATAATGTCTCTAAGAGAGAAATCTTACAATATTTCCTGTTAGCATATTTCAATCTTCCTCCTATGTTAGACATCTACACATCTTTATCCTATTCTTTTTTACTTTATTTATAAAATAAAAAGAATAAATAAATTAAATTTTATAATAAAATGCATAAAAATACAGATTTTAACCTGCTGATGCAATTATAGCATCTTTAATCAAATATCAGATACTAGTTCGATACCAGCCTACATTCATGCATAAAATCTCCATGGCACCGCCGGGAAAAGAACACGAAACTTGTGGCACACAGCGCTGTGATTCGGCCACCAGCCCTCATTACTATATCAATCTATATAAAAGGAGTAGGCTAGAATGTTTAAAGATGTTTGTAACCTTGAAACAATGTAACTTAATTAATGCTATTTAAGATAGATTTCGAATATAATGTCTCTAAGAGAAAAATCTTATAGTATTTTAGAGATTAACATATTTCGATCTTACTTCTATTAGACATTCAAACATCTTTTAAAAGATGTTTTAATTGTCTTTAAATTGACTCTTAATCATCTTTTTTTATTTTATATATAAAACAAAAAAATAAATAAATTAAATGTTTAAAATTTTGCATAAAAACATAGATTTTAAGGAACTGCTTATGCAATTATAAGCGTCTTTAATCAAATAGCTGATAGTACTAGATCGATAGCAGTCTACATTCATGCATACATTTAACATAGTGAAGGGAATAGATATCCCACTATAGATGCATAATAGCGATAAATAAATTAAATGTTTAAAATTTTGCATAAAAACATAGATTTTAAGGAACTGCTTACCAATTATAGCGTCTTTAATCAAATAGCTGATAGTACTAGATCGATAGCAGTCTACATTCATGCATACATTTAACATAGTGAAGAATAGATATCCACTATAGATGCATAATTTAAAGCGATAAATAAATTAAATGGTTAAAATTTGCATAAAAACATAGATTTTAAAGAACTGCTTATGCAATTATAAAGCGTCTTTAATCAAATATCTGATAGTACTAGATCGATAGCAGTCTACATTCATGCATACATTTAACATAGTAAAGGGGAATAGATATCCACTTTAGATGCATAATAGGGATAAATAAATTAAATGGTTAAAATTTTGCATAAAACATAGATTTTAAGGAACTGCTTATGCAATTATAGCGTCTTTAATCAAATATCTGATAGTACTAGATCGATAGCTTGTCAACATTCATGCATACATTTAACATAGTAAAGGGGAATAGATATCCACTATAGATGCATAATAGCGATAAATAAATTAAATGGTTAAAATTTTGCATAAAAACATAGATTTTAAGGAACTGCTTATGCAATTATAGCGTCTTTAATCAAATATCTGATAGTACTAGATCGATAGCAGTCTACATTGATGCATGCATTTAACATAGTAAAGGAATAGATATCCACTATAGATGCATAATAACGCGATAAATAAATTAAATGTTTAAAATTTTGCATAAAAACATAGATTTTAAGGAACTGCTGATGCAATTATAGCGTCTTTAATCAAATATCTGATAGTACTAGATCGATAGCAGTCTACATTTAACATAGTAAAAGGGGAATAGATATCCACTATAGATGCATAATAGCGATAAATAAATTAAATGGTTAAAATTTTGCATAAAAACATAGATTTTAAGGAACTGCTTATTCAATTATAGCATCTTAAACAAATATCTGATAGTACTAGATCGATAGCAGTCTACATTCATGCATACATTTAACATAGTGAAGGGGAATAGATATCCACTATAGATGCAAAATAGCGATAAATAAATTAAATGGTTAAAATTTTGAATAAAAACATAGATTTTAAGGAACTGCTTATTCAATTATAGCATCTTTAAACAAATATTTGATAGTACTAGATCGATAGCAGTCTACATTCATGCATACATTTAACATAGTAAAAAGGAATTTTATTTATATAGATGCATGATAGCGATAAATAAATTAAATAGTTAAATTGTTATATCAAAATGTATAAAAAAATAGATTTAAAGTAACTGCATATGCAATTATAAAGCATCTTTAATCAAATATCAGAAACTAGATCGATAGCAGTCTACATTCATGCATACATTTAACATATTAAAGGGCGAATAGATATCCACTTGGATGCAGATCCAGTGTTGTCGATCCCGCCTCCCATTTCCAATTACAAACGCTCTTCGCATTAAATGAGTGGAATACTACACACCGCCGGAGTAATATGCATATTATCTAAAGAAAGGGAAGCTATTATATCCCGTGGCACGACCCAACATAACGCGCTCGCATTCGCCCGAGTAATGGCTCATAATGGATCCATCATTAGATCTTTTGTAGTGTGCTTGCTTTTTAGAGCGCGTACATCATCTTCTCCTTTCTACCCCGGTCGCAAACAAAGAAGGAAACTTATTTTTTTTTTTTCTTCTTTTACTGAATAAAACACCACTTTTCATAATTCCCTACACCTTGTGTATTTACGCACTGAAGATATAGAAGTAAAAGAGATTATGAGAGGAAGAAATTAGTAAAAGAGGAAATGAAAGAAGAAAAAAAAAAAAAATTTTTTTTTTTCATTTTTTTTTTTTTTTTGGAAGGAGGAGGGAAAAAAATAAAGAAAAAGACAGATACTAGAAGCGTTACGACTGCAGAGTAATCCAGTAGAAGCATTTATTGTCATTATGAAAAATATGGATGAAAAGAAGAAAAAGAAGAAAAAAAAAAGAGTAATAAAAATTTTTCTTTGGCATGATAATTTTTTTTTTTTTCTTCGTCTTTTTTTTTCTTTTTTTTTGCAGTTGCGAAGATATTCAGATATTTTGTTTTTAAGGACTTAAGTGCATTTACGAGCGTAATTTTTTTTCTTCCTTCAACAGTTTATGTATCTCCCGCCAATAAAAGATTTAGCGTGCTAAGAACCAGTAACAGTTGAATTACCTATCGTATAAATAATGCGGTTAGTAGTGTCCAACATTTTAAAGGAAGGTGAAATTGCTTACCTTAGAGATATAATGTAAATTTTCGTTGGTGTAATTGAGCTGTAAGACAACGACATTTTTTTATTTATTTATTGCACTTATGAAGTATAGAATTATTAGACTTTCACTGTCAACTAGTAGTGATTCATGATCATTTATTTTTTCTATTTTCAGAAATTCGTGTTTTTTTTTTTTTTTTTTAGAATGTGATATTTCATTAGATTAGACCTTACAATTGGGTAATCCATCAATAAATAATAATTTATTAGCAATCTGAAAATCATACTTAGGTAATTGTTGATGTTGATATCTAAAAGTAATTTTCAGATCTAATTAAATATAACTACCAGTACAAATGCAATAATAGATGCAATTTTATTACTAATAATAGAGAGTTTTTAATAGTTACAATAATTCAAGCAAGTTAATTTAAATAAAATGCAAGTAATTGAGGGATAAACATGACAAAAATATGGCTGTAACGGTATGCAAATACTCTGTTGTTGTTTCTTATCCCACTTTGTAGACATCTAGACCAAGCCCCCGAACCGTATGGACTCATGGTGGAAGGGAAAGGGGGCAGCTTTTGTTGTGATGCTGCACCCGTAGATAGAAATCTGACTTGGATCCGTTTCTACAGTCATACAAGACGGGACCTACGGCTTAAAGTGGATAAATAAACCACTACAAACATCCATGGCATCTCAGAGATTCAAAACCTGTGGAACAGAGCACCAGAGCTTTCTGACACTCGGCCATTTCAGGCCCCCTGTCTGAAGAGTAGATATAACACCATGACGTTGTTTATTATTCATTAGAAAGATTGTTCTTGCTTAACAAACACTTTTGTTTATATTTGAAATTTGTACTCTAAATATTGATACGTTTTCTCAGAATATACAGATAAAAATTGCAAAAATATACAAATTAAAATATAGAATATACCCTATATAATATAAAACAAACACTAAGTAACTAGTATAGAATAAATAATCGGATGCATATGTATCCACATATCAACATACTTTTAATCACACATGAAGTCAACTAAAACAAAGTTACTACAGAGTAAAAATACCTTTCCCATTAATCATTAACGTTATTTAATAATTTCATTAGTAAGGTAAATATTGCTTGATACTGTGTTATATTCAGTTTTGAACAGCGTAGTTGACTGAAAAGCGGTATATCGCCATTTCGGTGTTTATTATTCATTAGAAAGATTGTTCTTGTTAACAAACACTTCTTTTGTTTATATTTAAAATTTGTACTGAAATGTTGATACGTTTTCTCAGCATATACAAATAAAAATTGCAAAAATATACAAATTAAAGTATAGGATATACCCTAAATATAAAAACAAACACTAAGTAGTATAGAATAAATAATCGGATG
>BPLR01002619.1:0-129894 GCA_021605095.1 Caerostris extrusa | reverse complement strand
TTACGTATTGCTGATATATTGGTAAAAGATAAAATATATATCTATACATTCTTGTTTAAACTACGCAAAACTATCAATAGAAGGAATGGTAAACTTTTGCTTGTTAGTTCATTTGGATATGCATTTTTGTAACAGACCAAATACAAACCAAATACAGTAAATGCAGACTAAATACAAAAACCAAATACAGTAAATGTAACCAAACAGACTAAATGCATTAGTTACACGAACAAAACAAGACATAATATTATCATTCCATCATTAGAATATTTGCACAAAGAAGTTTTAAACTAAGAAGTCGGAAAACATTTGCGCAGCCGAAATAAAAGACACCCTCATCTGCAAGCTTGAGCGAAACATTATACTTTGCCAAACTAAGATGATATGATACTTAATGATATATTTAAGAGCTGTCAAAAAAACATTTCGGCGAGTATTTTTCACAGGAAACGCAGAAGCAAAAACAATGTTTCAGCTGCTCGCTCAGAAATTTCCACCGTTAAAACATTGCAAAGTTATTCAAAACATTGAAGACAGCTGCACTCGACTATTTCTCTAGACATAGAATTGTAAATGCAATCACGTATATTCGAGCAGTGTAGCTATATGAATAATGATGTAAACAAGCAGTGCCTACGGATCGTCTATGTCATTAATTTGTAGAGCTTCAAGATTATGAATCGAGTGACGATTCGCATGGAATGCATTGCGATAGGAGATTCTTGATTAAATTTTTAATCGGGAATACATAGACCATACACCTGTCACGCTAGATGTCAATTTTATTTTAAAAGTTATTCAGTAGATGATATTTTGTAAAAGATTCGAATTTTAATGAAGCATTAAAACACGATTCAGTCTTGGTTTAATGAAAAATATGTACGTGTAAAAATTAAGCACGGTGGAATTTAAACTTTTTGTTGTGTCTTTAATGGAAAAGGAAGTTTTCATTATTGATTCCTTATTGATCAATAAGTCTTATTAAAGAGATAAATATAATGTATTTTATTTACTCTGTGGGTGAATGGTATTTTAAGGTTATTTTACTTTAAAAAAATATTTTACCCGGGCATATTTAAGATAATTTTGTTTTTTTTATTAGTTTTGTGTTTGTATATATATATATATATATATATATATATATATATAATAATATATATATATATATATATATATATATATATAATATATATATGTATATATTATATATATATATTATGTATATATTTAAAGAAATTTTACTTTATCAAAATAATTTATGTGGGTGTATACATTATGTGCTGCACATTAAGGATAAACTAATTTTTAAACAATTAGTTATTTTATTTCATACACATGTCAATTTTTAATTACCAGATTCCCCTAATATTTTTTATATGAATACTAATTATTTAGTTTTGTACTTTGTTTATTTTCTCTTCTGGGATGTAATATCTTCCTGCTTCTTATGTTTCCATTGTTCATAATTTTGCAGCATCTGCTGCTCTGTCCAGTTATTTATTAGCTATTACATCTCTTCTAATTTGTATAATAATTGCTTTGATTAATATTTGCCCCTCATTGTTCAGCTTCTGTATAATCCAAAGTAAATTCTGGTAAAATTTTCCCGCCTCCATCAATTAAATTTAATTACTGAAATAATATTTGAAGAAACTGTATTAACATGTAGTGACATCCACTACAAGTTAAAAATGTATTTGAACTTGTGTGGAAGAATAAAAGTATTCTATTAACGATTGAAAATTTGAACACGATATATATCGGGAGAGTGTGCGCTAATAGAAGGAATTGAAAAAGCCTTAACCATACGAACTAATTTACTCGGCTCTCATATAAAAATTGAGCTTCTAAAATAAACTTTTAAATATTAGAAAATATTTCATTTAATGTTTATTTTTATTTCTGAATTTGAAGATCGGAACTGTGCTAGCCCACATACACTATCTTTATCGATTTGTTTTTCATTTCTGCGATATTTATGGAACAAATATGATCCAATCTTTTAAGTTGGGCTTAACAAAATGAATATGTTTATTGCTAATTTGTATATCGAAATGTGCAAATCTGTAATCAAACTTTTTTTTTTTTTACATTATAAAAAAAATTGGTAAATGGAAACCATTTAGCATCACTATTGTTTTAACTTGCTACAAAAATTCAACCAAATACAAATACAAATAAAATACAAATTCCCTCATGTAATCCTTTATTAAATTGTAATTATTATTAGATTAAATACCAAAGAAATTAAGTAAATGTATAATAGATAATTTTCGATTTATATGTGTGTATCGTGGTCAGATTATTGTGATTTTATACATCCTGCAATAGTTTTGTATACTGATTTTTAAATCTTTTGGATCTTTCAATTTTGAAAATTATGTCCTGTTAATTTTCTAGAATTTATCGTTCCGATTTTTGAATTTTAATACAGTAAACAAATCAAATTACTTATTAAACAATTCGAATTACTTAATTTAAATTATATTTAATCAAATTAATAACATAAATTGCATTTAATAAAATTTGAAATTTAATAAAACTATATATCATTTTTAATTAAAAATTAAATGGAATTCAAATTCATTCACTTTTTAATTTTATTCAGTTTTAACATAATATTTGTTTTTTAATTTTTTTATCTCAGCAATACATACTTTATTACTAACGTGTTTTTAGCAAATAATAATGTTTATCTATTTACAAAAAGAAAATCTTTGTCTTCCTTTATTTTAATTATGATTTTCGGTTTCTATAACATACCAAATTACACAACTCATTTTATTGTTCCTTTTTATCGTTTTAGTTGTCCTGAACTTCTATCTTTATAATTTAACATATATCCTTTTGAAGTTTTTCATGTTAATTTATTTAATATAACAACAATACACCTTGCAAACAAACTGCTTCAAAACAATAAAGAAAAATCCATCTGCTTGCAATCACAACAAACTTCCATTGCGGACGTCGACGACATCGGAAGGATTTTGCAATTTTAATTAATGAAAGCATCAGATAGAAATTAAAATATCCGAAAACGAAAACACTTCCTTGTTTCCGAAGTTTTCTTCTGCCGTGAAAAGATTAATTTGCATGTAAATGTCGCTCAAACTCCAAAGTTCTTTAAGAAATTTAATTGGCCACAAACTTAATTAAAGAAAAGTTAGTATAATGAAAACATAATGTTATTGCTCTTTTTTTTTTTTTTTTTTCAAATTTGAATAAATTCAATAAAAGAGGAGAACTAGTTGGTGGTATTGTAATCCGGAGTAAATTTTAAAGGCTTTCAGCAGAAAAATATTTTTTCTTGACTTCTTGGCATTTTCATGTAAACAAGCGGAATTTTAAAATTTTGTTTCAGGAATATATGGCATTTAATACTAGTTCTATCAATCATTAAGTACTATTCTTCTTCGTCAATGGCGCACCAGCACCATCATCTGCCAAGGCCGTCTGTCTACTGGCAGATTGCGAAACATGAGCTGTTTTCCGTTGGCGGTGTAGCCCCCATGGTGTGCCAAGGCAGTCCCATTTTTTTTGTGCCAAGGCAATTTTACGCCCTTGTTCTCTTGTATTTTAACGGCATTTGGATAACTTGAGATAAAGCATAATCAATGAGCATAAATTTCAAAGCATCTAGTCAAGTCAATTAAGTTAATTTTACCCCATGGCTATACAATCCGAAACATCGGTATAAGGCACATCAAAGAACAGTGTGTGAATCGGATTATAGGCAGCTACAGATTATATGTCTTTTTTGTTTTTCTTGTTGAAAATTATGCCCGTGGTTACACTGCGATACTAATTATACGAGATATTTTCTTTTGCGAGTTAAAACTACATCTGCAGGTTATATGCCGCCGTGAATTATTTGAGGTATTTTATTTTCGACTCGAAAATTATACCTAAGGGTAGTAGGTGTCTTTTACTTATTATTTTCTTTTTTTTCGGTTCGAGAATTACGTCTGCGGATTATGCGATATATTTTATTTTCTTCGGATTGAAAACTACTCCTGAGGGTTATAGCTATTGTGGATTGTGCGAGATTCTTTTTACTTTCCATGGTCAAAATTACACATACTGGGAGGTTGTGTATATACATGTACTATTACACTGTTGTAGATATAATTTTCGACCCGAAAAAATAAAAGACATGTCTCCAGGTTATAAGAGGTGCTATTTTTTTCCGAGTAGAAAATTAGGTTTGCGGATTAGGCAAGGTTGTAGATTATATGAGGTATTTTACTTTTTGGGGTACAAAAATCACTCATGCGAGTTATACGTAGCTGCGAATTATACGAATTCTTTTTTGTTAGGATGAAAATTACGCTCACTAATTACACGCTCCTGTGGATTATTCGTCTTTTATTTTTTCGGATCAAAACTTATGTTTACGAATTATATACCGCTGAGGTTTATATGGGGTCTTTTACATTCTCGGTTCGAAAATTATATCTATGGACTATACGCAACTGAGGGTTATATGATTTCTTTTTGTAAAAGGTTTTTTGTTGCTTTGTTGTGGATTATACAAGGTCTTTTATTATCCTGGTCGAAAATTACGTCTCTAGGTTATAGAGGTGTTTTTTTTTTCTGCTCGAAAATTACGTTTGCTGATTATGCGCCGCTGTGGATTATATGAGATCTTCTAATTTTATGGGCTATACATAGTTGTGAGTTATACAAGGTCTTTGTAAAGATTAATATAATGCCCGTTGTCTATAATCTATTGTGGACTATACGAGGTCTTTTATTATCCGGGTCGAAAATTAAGGGCCATACGCCGTTGCGAATTATACGTATTTTATTTTTTTTTTGACGTCGAAAGTTACGCCTATTCGGCCTCCAAAAATAGGTTATATGAGGTCTTTTATTTTGTCCAGTAGAAAATTACGTCTCTGGGTTATAAAAGGTCTTTTACTTTTCCGAATCAAAAATTACACCTACGAGTCATACGCCGCTGGGCTTATATGAGGTCTTTTTTTGAGGGAAGAGGGATAAAAATAACACCCATGTTTTACATGCTGCTGCGGATAACAGTCAGGAAATTACACTACTAAACAGATGTATGTGTTCCGTTTCCAATTTAAGAAATCCTTTAAAAACGTACCAACAAAGAATTCAGGTGAATGAGATATAAAAAGAAACACCACTTTCGAAAGAAAAGCATTCACAAGTGAAAAGTCTCGCGGACAAAAAATTATCTAAAACCTTCCTCATTTGGTTTCTTTCCGGCGGGCCATTGAAACACAGAATGAGATAGTGTGAAATTTTCCGCCAGAACTATCTTCTGTTTGAAAGAGGATTTGAATTTTAAAGAGCGGGGATGAGGATCAGGATGATTGCTCGACTGCAGCATCCAGAAAGGAACACTAAAAACAGAACCAGAAACAAGTAGAAAAATTCCAGGGAGGGTGAAGAATCACTCTTGAGTCCTAATAAGGAAAGAGTTTTTCAATTCTGCTACTGAAAGAGAAATAAGTAGCCGAAAATGAACGATTCTGGAATTGTTCTTTAGAAGATGCCTTTCAATTGCAATGCATATTGAAGAACACGAATCACAATTATTTATCAATAACTTTCGTGACGCAAATTCGTACTTGAGAAAGTTGGAAAATTAACTATTAAAAAGATGGTTAAAAGAAGAAATGATTGATGTCTTTAAACGTTGTAGAAGTACTAGAAAAGAAATAAAACGTAACGTTTCATTTTTTTTTATTGTGAAGGACAACAATATGCATATTATTTTTTCAATACAAGACAAATCATTCATTAATTGCTCATCCTTCATTGTTCATCAAGATATATGTTATATCAGTTAAGATATATTTTTGTCTATAGTTTCTCCTTGGATAAGATGATTTTAATAAGCAAGAAACCAAATGGTATAGTCGATTATGAAACCGCTAATTTCAGATCAAATAATGATTTATCTCTTTTTATGACTTTGGTAATTCTTCTTAACTAGACCGGGGAAAGGAACGATAAATCTGTATGGCAGAAGGGCTCAACTGGAAGAAGAGAAGATGTGCAATTACACATTCCCTTCTTGTAGGAAGTGTGGGGGTGAAGTATTTGTTCAAAAATGTGGGTGTAGCTCAGAAGTCTGGTAATGAATGTAGCTAACTGCAAGGAACTCTAGGTAAGGCTGAATTTACTACATAGGTGGGGTGTGGAATTATCTCTTTGAAAAACATATTCCTTTTTCCATCTGTAACGCGGTAAACGTCGAACGTAAGAATTGTACAATTGGATCACGCATTATAGCAAATATTGCATTTCTTTTTTCGAAATAATGTTTGATCGAAGGATATTGGGAGTAGGGTTTTACACCATCGAGAGCAGGATGAGAATCCTACAAATAAACTGAACCGATCACTCTCGTATCACTGCAGTAAATCGGATCAATAAATCTGTAAGGCAGAAATTTTTTTTTCATCTTGAAAAAGTAGGAGGAAGTGCAGAATCTCGTGCATACCACTGCTAAGAGTATTCGTACAAAAATACGATAGCAAATTGTGGGCGTATGCAGCACACTCTCAGTGTCGCAAGCTTGATAACTTTGAAACTGCTACATATCTGCTGTTCTAGTAGCGAATGACTTACGTAAAATTATCTGACATTTGAAAACAACAACCTAAAAGAATTTGCGTTTATTTTGTGAAAATAAGGAAAATTATGTGTTATATATATGATAATGAAATATATATAATGAAATTATATATATTATAATGAACGTGTGAGTTTATTATTAATATTTAATTATTTTAAAAGAGAAATTCAAGAATGTCTCTGATTCAAAAGTATACTTAATCAACTTTACTATGTACCTAATTAAACAGTATTTTAGGTTTATAAATAAAAAAAAAAAATAAGATATATGCCTTAAACAATAATACCAACATAAATTGAATAACTTTCGAAAACAGTTAAGTTTTTTATACTTAGATTATATGAAGAGAGATTATATGATTATATGATTATACTTAGATATATACCTTGTACTCTTAACTTTAACACTTTTAACACATCTATCAATTTAAAAAAAATTAAACATTACAGAAATAAAAATTATGGTAGCTATAATCATATCAGGAATATTAAATTAAATAAAAAACTATATAAAAATCTATCTCATAAATAATCAATTGTCTTTGCCATAAATTCACTATAAATCCTTTTACTTTTTTTGCAAGCATATTTGCTATATTTTGACAAATTTCTTATTATTATTAAGGAAAAACTAATTCGAAATTCAAAAATGCGAATAAAGTTTAAAAGAACCTAGTGTTGACAAAACAATTTATATTAAAAAGGAGGAAAATTAAATTTGTCGTGAGATGATAGAATGAATAGAATTCACAGTATTTATGCAGCTATATAGCATTCATTGAATTTGGTTACATAAAAATTTAAACATCGCTAATTGATTTACATTACATTACTAATTAATTGCTAATTAATTTACATTATTAATGTACACTCCAGAACCAAAACATTATGACCGTCCCTACATTTTGCAATGAACTCGCCTGGATGACGTGGAAGGCACGTGATCATTAAATACCACTTCCACCTGGAAGTGGTATTTAACTGGTATTAAGTGGTGGCATTAATCCATGCCAAGGCGGGTTGAAGCTGTGTTGCGCCCAAAGGTGAGACCAACTCGTTATTGACAGGTGGTCATAATGTTTTGGCTCTTGAGTGTATTAAATTGGCTTTTTAAAATTAATTTCTATTAATTATGGTTTTTAGAATTTTTCCTTTAAATACTCAAATACCATTAAAAATACTGTATAAAGTAGAGTATTATACAATATGATTTATTTTTTATATAAATACAATAAAACATAAATCATGGTTTAGTTTCGTAAGGAATTCTTTTGAACTTATTCACTCAGACACGAATAAAAAAATTATGAAATAAAATTTTTTTAAAAAATACTGAAAATAAAACTTTTCATATCCTATAATTCAAGAAGTAGCGTATATTTCATTTATAAATAAAGGATAAAATTTATTTCCTTTATTACATTCATTTATCATTTACACATAAAATTGAAAAAGAAAATACAATTGATATCTATAATATAAATAGTAAAGGAATCAATCTTCTTCTAGAGAAATTTTTTTTTAAATCAAGAAGCCATATATCTCTGTGTTTAGTTAGTTGAAGTCATATTTTTTTAACAAAAATTTTTATTATTTACTGCGACACAAAGACTTTGAAAGATTTACACTAAATTTAAATGAATGCTTTTGAGGGATATAAATGAATATTTTAAGAATATATATAAGAGATATAAAAGACGTTCTCTTAGACGTTAAAATAATACTCCCTCTATCGCATAATAATAATAAAAAGAAGAAGATAAATATAAAACGCAACTTTTATTAAAAAAAACTACTTTAAATTAAACAATAAATTAAAAATTACAAATTTTTATTTGGAATGTTCAGATAGTTTCTGGATTTCTCAACAATTTTATTAAACTTGTAAATAGGATCCTTTGGCTGCAAAACTTTTCTTTCCCTATATGAGCGAACTTCAAAAATGGATATGGATTTCCTTTTTTTTTTAAAAAATTCGTAATAATGTTGTTTTGAGAAATTGAATGACGTGAGCTGCTAATGTTATGGTACCTCAACTGCTAAAAGGAATATACATCAATTTTTCTTCCATAATCTTTGAATTTACGTCGAAGGATTTTTACAAGGTTACTTTGAATTTTTAGTTTGGATTTTTAAAAGAATCCGCATTAGCTTAAGATTCACCTTGACAATTATTTTCGATAACATTTTTCAAATTCTTGGTAGGCTCATTCTGCTGCGTTTAACTTTTTTGCAACTACCGTAATTGAAACCTTGTGCAATTTTTCGCTTTTCTTTGGATGCGTCAAGAACTGAAAAAAAAGATAAAGGCACTGCTATTTTGCTCAAGTTAAGCTCATCTACGTAAGCACATCGTCACTTTCCGTTTGCACTGTAGAGCGTGGTCAGTCAGTTTCATCAGAATAGTGATCATTTCCGTTCACTAAGACAATTTAACCCATTGTGTATTTGACAATTACTTTGGCTTAAAAATTATCGATTTTCCATTAAATAAGACGAACTGGTGCAGAGGTAAAGAATCGGATCTCCGACCGCGTGGTTGAGGGTTCGAATCTGAACTCAGCCCTTTCGCAAATCTTTGCGACGTTGTGCTCCTAAATTTTCCACTTTCCGACTAGTAATTACGTTGTTTTTATTGTACACTTTTTACCCCTTTTTTTTTGTAAGGAAAACAAAAGGATAGAAATACAATTATAAAAAAATGAAAATAAAAATTATAAAAATAAAAATGAAAATAAAAAAATATAAAATAAATTAAAAGAACTTCGGTTCTGAGATCGGCCTTTTTTTTTTGGGGGGGGATTTTCTATAATCATATTGCTTTTCAGATCACCACCATGGCTCCCACCGTTCAGCATAACCCTTTCACTGATTTCTTTTTACGTTTATTGTTTACTTTTTTCAATAGTCTTATGGCATCGACAACTGGTCCCTAATTGTACCGAATTTAAACTTAACTTTTATTTTCTTTTATATTGTATCTTACTTTTATTTATTATTGGTATTTTTTAAGTACCACATTTATTGAATTTTTAAGAACTTTATCTTTTATTTTTTGTTACTAACCTTAAACCCCGATCCAATTAGAACTCTAAGCATATTTATGAATTAAGATGAGGAGGTTTAAGGAGTATTTCCCCCTGTTGGTACTCCGTAATCGGTACGCCAGTTGCCAGTGATCATTTCAACACGTTGTATTTGTCGACTTTCTGTGTTGCCTTTATTTGTTTCATATTAAACTGAACTCAAAATCATGATAATTACAATTTTAAATTTGTTTACATAAAACATCGAATCTTGTTACCTCTCGAGCAAATTCGCCAAGTAAACAAACAAAATGATTGCCACAATTTTTAAACGAAAGAATACGAATTATTAGTTACTTTTTACTGAACTGTATCCTTAGTTTAGTCATCTAATTATCCAATTAATCAAAATGCAATGAAGATGATGATTAATTATTCTTTCTCCAGACAAATTAAATTATCTCTAACAAATTATACCCATCTCTTTAAGAAGACCTTTTGATGAATACTTATTTTTTTTTTCCTCTTCCACCACAGGTGTAGAACATGAATTTGAACTTCGTCGTGATCAATTTTTACACACACTTGTTTTTTTTTATTGTAATAAAAAATTATTTAATTCCTAAAATCCTTATTTCTTCTAAGTAATTATCATTATTTTTAAAAAATCATTTTTATTTAAGAAAATCATCATTTTTTATTAAATGACCAAAGTCATTTAATGAAGTTAAGTTTCTAAACAATTTTTATCACCTTATATTTTAATGGCCTCGCAATAAATCGCTGAGTGATTGGCGCCAAATGGCCGTCAATCTTAACGCAACAATTACTAATTAACTCATCAGAACAAATAAACAAAGTGATCATGTTGGAGACGTTTAAATGACCGGACCTTACAAATAAGGGAATATCAATATTTTAAGGTTTTAAGTATCTGATTGTAAATTTTATCTGATGAATTTTCGTTAAAAATCATATAATCTGTAAATAAGGAAAAGGGAATATCTACAGTATATTGAATCTCGCGTGTCTAACTGAAGTGCAATCCTACCAGGAATAAAGATCGTTTCCAAAAAAAAAAGAATTTGAAAAAAAAAAAAACTTGATTAAGAAGTGTGTTTTAAATGGATTTAAATGGATGTGCCGTTCGAGTGAAATCTTGTGTCAATCAAGTGTTTTACTTTGGCATTCTAAATCTCTTAAAAACTCCCTATAGTAGCACCATGTCCGGTAGAGTAACTAATGCTTGTACTTGTCACCAAAATAAAATTCATTTTGACAAGACATGGCGTTGAACAAATTCAGTTAGCACTCAAAAGGAGAATTCCGAGTTTATAAGAATTGAAAACATTCTGATGACTGAAAAGCTGATGTATGTTATCATGAATATTATTTTGTAAAAATTATTATAAAAAATTGAAATCAAGCTACAAATAAATTTTTATGGGAAAAGATTGTTTTATCATTGAAAAGGAAATCAATGACAACAGATATCATTTATCATAAAAATACAACATTTAGAAACTCTGATTAACAATGGAAAAAAAGGAAATACTCGCAAAATGTAATTCATTTAAATAGTATCAAATCAACCCATCGTCTCTTACCTATCATTAGAAAAGAAGAATACTAATTAAAGACTAAGAAGTACAACAAGACCTGTTCTTCCTATTGTTAGACTCATTACATAGAAAAATCTGAATCAGACTGTGATTCCTACTTCCCTTGCAGATATAGATGGCATGGCAAAATCTAAACTTATTATTTCTAAGATCAAAACTAAATACCAAATTACAGAACTGGATGTCTACAGAAAAACAGCTACTATTCTCACAAGATTAAGGATGAAGTACCACAAAAATATGAACTTTTCTGCTGATGGCGTTAAAAATACCAAAAATGTGGCAACTGTCCTGTTGTCGAGCTGACTCCTCATCATGTCTTTGATTGTCCAGCCGCCAAAAAGCCGCCATGCAGTGCTGGGACCATCCCGGAAGAGGATTTAGACCCGAGCTGGTAACCAATATAGCGAACATTATTAGGGAGCATCACAATATTTGATTTTCTTGTACTCTTCAGGGGATACGGCAACAACAACAATAATTAAGAATCATGGAGTCATAGTAGCACGAAGGAAACCCGGGTTACTATATTTGTCAACTTATCACCCATTTAGCAACAAAAATAAGTAACTAAATTTCTTTGCTTCATAAACTGTAATTTGGCCCAAGGAACATTTAATTTCAAATACATATTGTAAAAATGTGTAAAGGGGGTGTTTATTGAAATAGTAAAGGAAAAAAACAACGTTTTTCTTTTGCGCTACATCTTGCCAACAAATCATTCCATGCTAAAACAAATTTTAAAATAACAACAAAATATGAGAAAAGACCAGAAATAAATTTATGATGTCCCAAAATACTCATCTAACATTTTCTATAACAATATCTTTTTTAAAAAGCCATCTCTTAATAAAAAAAAAAAAGGGTTTTTTTTTTTTCTACTCCACCGTAAGGTAGCTTACTTTTAAGTCGTCTGTTGCCACTCTGCCTGAACTAAACTATCGATGGTAAAAGATTGCAAAGAGTATTTATTTTTTTTTACTCTCAGTTCTTTTTTTTTGGTACAGGATAATTGCCTGGATCCGTCGCGGGAGTTATAAAATAAGTTTTATGAGTTTTCTTTCCTAGGATTAAAAGTCTTGCTTTTTGAAATAATTCGCTTACAAAGTAATCACTTTCAATTAACTAAAATCCACTTCAACTTTGATCTTGTTTAACAACAACAAAAAAAACATCTTCCTTAACTTTACTGATGAACAAATACCGCTGCCTTGGAGATAATTTCCTGAGTTAAAAAAAAAAAAAGCTGCTTCAAAATATACAAATACTTCAAGTGCTTTTACACACATCGAAATTCTAATGCACTAATTGGAACAAAACTCATTTATTAAAAGTTTTAAAAGAAAAATGCTATGCTGAATTTTAGATACAAAAAAAAAGATTTTCTTTATCTTAACTTGCTATTGAATGAATGTGGAAAAAAAATTCATGTTTTTTTAATTGCAACAAAAAAAAAAAATGTTGATAGGCTGTGTAACAGTGGCGTAATATGTTGAGAAAATATTTACCCAATTTTATTTAAAAGTAAAATTTGCTTAGTTTAAGTATCACTTTTACGTATTAAAATTATTCCAATATAGTATGTAGCTTATTCTATTGTTTAAAAGTAGAATATATTTAAAAACACTTTTCTTCTTCTTCAATAGCGCAATGGGTTAAGGCCTTCTGTCCACTGGCAGATCCCGAAACATGGAATTCTGTTTTTCCTTTTAAGGGGGTAGGGTTGCCAGCTCTTCTCCCAACGATCTACAGTCATATTAGACCGGGACCAGCTGCTTAAATCGAATTTCGAACCACTACAATCCCCACTGAGCACTAGAACTTTAGTCCCTCAGTCATTAGCCCCAAATAACAAGTTTATCCATAAAAGTTATTCCAATAAACCAAGTACGTGTGTAAATGCACGTACGTTGGATACATGCTCATATTATATACCTGTATGATATATGTATATGTATTTAAAATACTCGCATGATACTTAAACTTAGAATACGTTAAAATATCTAATATACACATAAAAATATACCGGTTTTCATGCATAAGTAAAATAAATGTTTATATTTTACTTACACGTAAAATACACCGTTTAAGCGTATAAACGTATTCTACATTATTATATTCGTATTCTGATTTGTTTGTTGTTTCTTATCCCACTTGGCTCGCCAAGCCCACGTGCCCATACGTACTCATGATTGAAAGGGAAGGAAGCAGCTTCTGTTGTGATGGAGCACCCGTAGGTAGAAGTCTGACTTTGGCTCCATGACGCTCTTACAGTCATAGGGAGACCGGGACCTACGGCTTAAAGTGGATTCCGAACCACTACAAACATCCATGGCACCGCCGGGATTCGAACCCGAAAACCTGTGGCACCGAGCGCCAGAGCGCTAGACACTCGGCCATTCAGGTCCCAAATTTGTGTATGCCAACGGCACGCAGTGTTCCCAGGTGGTCACCCACCCAAGTACTGACCGCGCCCAATGATGCTTGACTTCGGTGATCTAACGAGAACCGGTATATTCAGCATGGTATGGCCGTTGGCTATTCATGTTCTACGTTTACTATGTTGCTACTTATCCATTACATACTACTATTCCATTTAGTATTATTTTTCTCCGTGTAGTTGCATTACCTTCTACTATTCGGCTCCGTCTCTACTATACTATCGTCTATTCTATATGTTTTACGCTCAGTCTACTAGGTCAGTGAATTAATTTTGAGGGTTTAACAATATATGGCGTAACTTTATGATATATCGTATCGTGTACTTCTGTAACTATATTCATGCCAAAGATCAGTCATTGGGTTTTACTATTTATGTGTGTCCTTTTGCTGAAGTATAAATATTTTTTTCTCAGCTCTGAAGATGTTGAATTACAAGCCAACATATCGCCATTTGAGGAAATTTTAAACATTTCCTGTTTAATTCGAAGAAAAGTCATGTTCAGAGGTATGGAGTGCTATTGGAAGCTTATTATGAACATGCTCCATCGATAAAAACGTCTGAGTATTGGTTTCGACATTTGAGAAATGGTGATTTCGATACAGTTGACAAAAAACGCCCTGGTCAAGCGAAAAATAGAATATGACAAATTGGAAGCATTATTCGACCAATATTCGTGTCAAACGCAAAAATGAACTTGCTGAATCATTAATCGAACAAAAATTTCCAAACATTTAAATGCACTCGGTATGATTCAAAAGCAAGAAAACTGGTTGCCATACGAAAATGAGGTAAAGAGAAGTAGAACGACAATGTGTAGCATGTGAGAACAATTGCTTCAACGTCACTGACGATGACAAATGGTAATACTACGATAATCCTAAGAGTAGCAAATCATGGAATATAGCTGGTCATGCATTAACATCGACGGCGATGTCGAATATTCATGGTTTGAAGTTTATGCTCTGTATTTGGAAGGACCAGCTTGATGTTGAGCATTAAGAGCTGCTTTAACCAAATAAATCATTGACTGGTGAACGCTAACGAACTCAAATGATGCTTTGAGTCTAGTATTGAATGAAAAGGGTCTCAATTTGGTTAAATTGATAATAAAATAATTTTTAACAAGACAAAGCTTGATCGTATATTGCTCATGTAATCCAAAAAATACTTAGAAACGCTTAAATGAGATGCCACCGTCATGTTCACCAGATACTGCACCATCGGATTGCTACTTGTTTTTATACATGGAATACGTCCTGGTCAGACAAAGTTTCAATTTTTTAAGAAGATAAGGATAAATTGGACCGATTGGCGGATAGAATAAAAGATGAGTTGTACTATAAAATTGAAACCGTATACTGCCAGAAAGATGGGTCAAAGTAGTGCTAGCGATATACAATACTTTGAAATATAACAAAGTACAAAATTTTTCACATTGCAAACAAATCTCCCAAAATTAATTCACAGTTCTCACACATTAAAATATTTCCATGCGTAAATGTACTCGTAAAATATGCGCAAATGTAAGCCTATTTTTTACAAGTAAGAAATTCGTATTTACCTATGAAATAGAACGTAAAATAGGGTTCCTAATAAATTATACTTTATTAGGAACAATTTATTATAAACAATTCCTAATAAATTATATTTGTAACCATTTATTAGAAAAGCGTTAACTCTGTGTTAGGTTTATTATGACCTTTTATATCTTAAGATAAATAGATAATTTCAGAAGGAAATGTTTTCTAAACTATATATGACACGCGATATTGATGGGTGATCAGAGCATCTCATATATCATCTCAGGGGCATAATGCATAAGACACATAATTCTCTTACGTAGTTATACCTATAGTTATTTATGTATATTTATGAATATGTCTAAATGTAAAAAATAAAATCCTAGAAACAAAACTTGAAAAATATTTTAAAAGAAATTTATGAAGACACATAGATTTAAATAATCATACATAAACATTATTTTTCTAAATGAATAAAAAAATGCTACTACAATCTACATCAGACAAAGTAGCGTCGGATCGACAGTGAGAAATCTTTTTTAATATAACAACTTCTGACATAACGAAATATTTATTTAAATACCTAAATATTTGTTATGACAAAGTTTAAAAAGAACATTTTACTTTTAGCAATCTATGGCATTATAAACTAAGCTAAATAATAAGATTTCAATAGCGTCCAATAATATTTAGTGTTTTATTGAAAAAGATCAACTGAAAGCGTGTAAAAATAGTTCCATTTTTTTTTTGCTTTTTGTTGACATGGCTGGGCATTTTCCATTTATAAGTACCACGAACAGCCCATTGATAGCTGATGAAAAGTCTCTTTAAATTATGAAAAAAAACTGATACGCGTTTATGTGTCTGACAGTTTCCACTAGAAAGTTTGGCTGTGTGATACAATCACATCGACAGCCAAATTTCTAATGCGATTTCAATCACAATCACCTTTTGAAAGCAGTGACTGCAACTGTCGCCACGAACAGAGTTGAAACTATACTCCTGATATACTAGTTGTTCGTGTTACATGTCGGATAAGCAGTTCTATTGTTAATACTTATATAAAACTTATATAAAAAATATAAATACCTATATAAAAATCATGTATTGGCATCAGCAATGTAGCAAATATCTATTGAGCTAACAAAACGAGTCAATAGCAATTAGTTATTGAGATAAATAATTTAATCAACAGCAATCAAATATTGAGATGACTTAATAGCAGTTAACTACTGAGCTAAACATAGTAAAATTCAATAACTATTAGCTTTAAAGATAAACAGTTAATTCAATAGTAATTAGTTATTTGGTTTAATAGTTGACTCTATAGCAATTTCATATTAGCTAAATAGTTAATTTAATAACAATTAACTATTGAGCTAAATAGGTGACTCAATAATTAGCTGTTAAGCCATAGTTTGTGATTAGTTTTATTTTTGGTATCATTTACTTTCCCATAGGATACAAAATACATTTTTATTATTGTTGTTATTGAAATTGGTGGACTTTATGTTCCATTTATGCATGCTACAAAACAGCCCACCGATGGTGATGAGTGATAGACAATGCCTTTCAGAAGATTATTTTCATGTATATTTATGAATATGTCTAAAAAAAAATATAACCGTAGATACAGATCTTGCAAAAAAATTTTAAAGAAATTTATGAAGGCAGATAGATTTAAATAATCATACATAGACATTACCTCTTTCTAAATGAATTTTTAAAAATGCAACTACAATCTATTATAAACAGGCAAGGTAGTGTCAACTTCACACTAAAATGCCTTTTTTCTTTAGCTACAGGATAGCCATAAAAGTTTCCTTTTGGAGGCATCTGCAAGTAAAACTAATGAACAGAATGAGACCAAATTTCGTATACAGTCTGTGGAAGACATGGGAAGATGATGAGGTTTGGTTTCATTTTGTTCATTAGTTTTACTTGAAGATGCCTTTTAAACCTCCTACGTTCTATGCCTTCAGATGCTTTCATGTCAAAAATTCTACTTCGATGGCATTATAATCAAAGATGAAGAATAAAATTTCAGTAGAGTGCCAGTTAAGACTTAAGGTTTTATTGAAAAATGATCAACTGAAATCTAGTACAAAAAGGTTTACAATTGTTTTTTTACCAGTTGCAGCATACCAGTAATTTATGAAGGATCTTTTTAAATTAAGGACAAAAAAACCGTCCACTTTTAAATGTTTGACAGTTCCCACTAAAATGTTTGGCTGTTGATGCGATATACTTACATCACATACACAGCTGAATTGCGATGCGATTTGTCACAATTTGCCTTTTGAAAGACAGCAGCAGTCGCCACCAGCAGATTCGAAACTGTGCTCCTGCTTACTAGTTGCTCATGTTACAATTGGATGCGTGTCGATTAAGTAGTTCTATTGTTAATGTGCAACAATATTTTTATGGAAAAAAAAAAGTAATGTCATCATCAATGCAGCAATTGGCTATTGAGCTGACTCGATAATATAACAATTAGTTATTGTGATAAATATTTGACTCAATAGCAATTCATTAATCAGCTAAACAGTTAATTCGATAGCAATTAGCTTTACAGATAAATAGTTAATTCAATAGCAATTTGGTATCGAGCTAAATAGGGGACTCAATAGCAATTAGCTGTTGAGGCATCGTTTGTGATTAGTTTTATTTTCGTTATCGTTAACTTTTATTTAGATGAGGGATACACAATGTCTTTCAGAAGGATTTTTAGTGGTGACTGCTCTGCATGTGCGTTTCGTAAGAAATAAAGCCCGAAACATTATGTACAATAAGCCGGGCTATCGATGCGAGAACTTTCCAGGCATGATCACAATTGCCATCGTGTATCCTCGTTTCAGAAGCCAATAAATGCAATGGCGCCAGTGGGTGCGAACCTGAATTCTCCCTCACGCTAGTTGTGCACGTTGCTACTGGTTCAAGAGCCGACAAATCTGTAAGTTTATGCCAAAAACAAATTGTTTAATTTAATTTTTTTATTTAAAATTTGCAAAATTTCGAATAATGGTCTAAAAATAGCACACATATGAAAATGAAAGATCAGTTATGCATATTTAAAAATATCTCGTGATTGAAATTGATATATATATAGTTTAGTGATAACATGCACTCTTTAAAATAAATGTATATTTCATTTAACTGATTTTAAACGTCAGGATTTAAGCCCAACAGCAACTTATCCTATATTTAAGTCATTTATCCTGCACATATATTTACATTTAAATTTTAAATGATCTAGAGACTGAATATTAGTCAGGTTTACAGCAGCACTATTCAAACTGCACTCCAGAAAATGTAAAAAGAAATTACAAGTACTATTCCAGTTTAATTGTTGTTTATATTATACAACCAAATTGTTGTTTAAATCATACAGTGGAATTGCTGTTTATATTACAAACTAAATTATTAATATTATACACAGAATTTCTGTTTATATTATACAATGGAATTGATGTTAATAATATGCAACTGAGTTGTGTATATTCTAAAAACCAAATTTTTGTTAACATTATACAGCCGAATTGTTTATATTATGCAACAGAAATTGATGCATATATTATACAACCGAATTGATGCTTATGTTATAGAACGAAAGTAGTGTTTATGTAATACACTTGAATTAGTGTTTCTATTACACACTTGAATTAGAGTTTATATTACACACTTGAATTATTACTAATATTATACAACAAAATTATTGTTTATAATATACAATGGAATTGATGTTTATATTATACAACTGAGTTCATTACATTATACAATTGAATTATTGTTAATATTATGCCACCAAATTGTTGTTAATATTATACAATGGAAATCGGTGTTAATATTATACAACTGAAATGATGTTTATATTATGTGACGGAAGTGTTTACATTATATACCTGAATTGCTGTTTAAATTATACAACTGAATTGCCGTTTTTAATATAAACTTGAATTCTTGTTTAAATTATATAACTGTATTGCTGTTTATAATATAAACTTGAATTGCTATGTTATACAACTGAATTGTTGTTTATAATTGAACTTGAATCGCTTGTTATATAACTGAATAATTGATTATATTACTTTGAATTACTAATGCAATTTTTATTTTATGAACTAAATAAATAAAATTAATAGACATTTATTATGTACTCTACAGTTTTTGGGATTATTCAATTTTTTTTTTTAGAAGTAACGATAAATGATTGCAAATTTATATTAACGCAGAATTCAGCGTAAGAGCAACAATTAGAACTAACCTTATAGATGTTCCCCCAAAGTTTTGCAGAATCTATCAAATAAATTGAATTAAAAACCCTACCGAATTCAAGTTTCTGAATCGAAGGAGAAATCAAACGTTTTCTTTCATGCTACGTAAATTTACTTCACTTAGTTCAGAAGAAGTTTTATATACAAAGAAATCTTCAGATTTTCAGATCTTCAGATTTTCGTATGCTGATGAATAGTTCCCCTAAGCAATTTATTCGAAATCCTGTACTATTCGCTGCTAAATTGAATACTTTATACGACTTCTTTTTAATTTGAAGTGTGATGAAATGTAACCTTCAGCAAAGCTATACCGCCCACGAGAAATGCTTTTATGTTTCTCGACTTCTTTTTGAACAGCAATCATTAAGGATACATTACTCAAAATAACGAGGACAAAATAAGTTGAATAGACAATCTTCATGTGATAGGTCGCTGGTACCATTTTGTATGGTACCATTTTATTTAGTTTTATTCCTCGATTCTGATTATTCGACAAGTTTTAGCAATTTCAATTTCAAAGCTTCGAGTTCAATTTCTCAGCAGTAAAGTTCAAAGAATATGTTCTCGGTAAAGAAGACAATTTTTTTCTCGTAATTAGATCATTTTATCTTACAGTGTCATTTACATTTGATGGAAAATGTTGTAGAAGTTGATCGTCATACATTTTTTGAACATTTGCAGGTTCTAACTTGTATACTGCAATAGAAAATTTGATATTCAAACATATTTTTTATTATTTTTAGGTTCTAACTTGCATGTTGCAGTAGTAAGTAGGTCGTCATGCATTTTTTAACATTTTCAGGTTCTAACTTGTAAATTGTATTAGTAAGTGGGTCGTCATGCATTTTTTGAACTAATTATTGGAAGATACAAGTTAGAAAACTAGCAGTAATAAATTGATTGTCATGCATTTGCTCAACATTTGCATCTTTTAAATTGTATATTGCAGTAGTAAGTTGATATTCAAGCATTTTCTTAATTTGCAGATTATAACTTATATGAGCGGAGATCTGTTTAAAAATAAAGAAAAGAAATTATTTTTTTTTTACTTATTTATTAAAGAATATTTTGATTTATTCTAGAATTTAACTACTTTACTTTTATAAAAGATATTCAGATCCCATTCCTATGAATGCAGACGTTAATATTCAAGGCAGTGAAAAATGAATAGTTGAGAATAAAAAGAATATCATTCTTTAAGTGGCAAGTGTGATATTCTAACTTTTTTTATGCATAAAGTAAGAAATGCAGAAGATTATCCTCTAGGTCCTTGATGAATAAATTTATTCCTTGCTTACATGCTACGACTAAAATTGTTGCTTTTAAACAACACAGACTTTAAGTGGATGGGAAAAATGAATTACCTGGTTTGAATACATTTTTATATGATGTTTGTGTTTTTTCATACCTTTATATATTGATCTATATCTTTGATTTATGTTGGATTATGTTTATACCTTGGATTTATTTGTCTTGAAATATTTATATAAAATAATGAAACAATATAAATGTTGTAAAAAAATATTAAGACGTTTGCTAAAAAAGACATTTGCTCAACTTGATATTTCTTCAAATACCTCATAATTTTATATCTGTCATATGACCTACGAACTCAATGGTTTTCTGACTTCATTATATGTTTTTTTTAACGAGTGACAATTTTAAACTGATCTTAAAAAGTTACAGTTAACTAACTAAACTTTTAATATTGTTTTTATTCTCTTCGACTGGAATGTTAATTTCTTAGCGTCTTGTTTTAATGTTTGGAATTTCACTAGTGAGATTATTTATTTACGTGTAATTTATGAAGCTGATTTCTGGCGTGAATAATTGAAAGATGTCATCCTCTACTGACACTGCATTGTAGAGTTTCAAAAATACACCAACCATGAACTCCTTCTACATTAAACTTAAAAAGTGGAAAAATGCTTCTGTGCCTTGTGCTGCTAAGTGAAGAAGATAATTGAGCTCAGGCTACATTAAAAAAAAGATTCCTGGTTTGATTAGGGATTGTCTAATTGTTTAACCTTTAAAACAGTAGACTAAGATACGCTTAGTCTATTTTTTCGCGATTATCGAACTTTTCTTTGTAATGACTCATTATTTTTACTTATTAATATTACAAAATTTACTCAATTATTGGAAAGCTTTTTGCTATCATTGAATAGCAACTTTTTAAACCGCACGCACATTGACTGCGGTTTAAAAGACCCTAGGTGTTTTATTTCGTTGAAATTTATAGGACCTTTTGAGTATTTGTTGGTGGTACTTCATGCACCATCTTGTATTGTCAACTAGAATGGGAAAAACAAAGAAGGTAGGGAAAAATTATAATTTCCTTCTGACAGCGGTGTTTGGGTGTTTTTGAGCACATGTTTGGGATAGCGTTTTAAAGAAATTTTGCATAGCGGCAAAGACAGACTGAATTTTTGTTTGAGAGTATTTCTCAATAGCGTATTACACGTGGCGTAGCGTATTTTGAAGCAATGGAATTCTTGAAATAGAAGAAACAACAGTATAGAATAAAAATAGCATGAAATAGAATAAAAACAGAATTAAATTCTTGAAGATTCATACTTCAGCGTATATTTTTAAAGACGAAACAAAAATAAAATAACTTCCCCAATGTATACAAACACAATTTGACAATATTGAGTCACACTTATATGGTATAACCACTCCTTAGAGCTCCTCACTCTTTAAAATTATTAACATATATTCACTTAAGTCTTTCTCAGCAGAAACCTGAAACTTTACTTTGTTTATTTTAAAAATATACTAATGCGCACAATCTGAGGACTATAAAAGATAATTTATTTCTTTAATTGCATTAGAAATGTGGATTCTTCACCAAAACATTTCCATTAAAAATTATCTTTTTAAAATAGCAACTTTATTAAGCAGAAATAATCTCAATTTGTGAAAAGTAAATTCATGCTAAATTATGATGAATACGAGAGTATTTGAGAAAAATATCCCATGCATTCTTGGAACAAGTCTTTTTGAATTTCTTTCAAAGTTGAATTTTAAAATTCCTTTCGAAATTTCATGTTTTTTATTTGTAATTTTACCGTTTTTGCAAATGTGGAATGTAAGTATAATTTCTTTTTTTATTTTCTAAAATTACATTAGAAATGTGTCAACACCAAAAATTCCACTCATAATTATCTAAAAATTAGCAACTATATTATAAACAGGAAATAATCTCAATTTATCAAAAATAAATTCATGTTCTGACAAAATTATTCCATACATTCCTGTTACAATTTAGGAACAAGAATAACTTGAAAAAAGTTATTTTGCGATTGTTGTCATGCCTCCTATTTGTGAGGTTTTTTTTTTTATTTTTCACCTTCTATTAGCTCACGCTCTCCCTATATAACTTGTTCAAATTTCTCAATCGTTCATAAAATACTTTTATTCATCCGCTCAACATTCAAATACATTTTTGGAACTTGTAGTGGGATGACACTTGATGTTAATACAGTTTTTTAAATATTAATTCAGTAATAAATTTAATTAAATAATTATAGTTTTTTTTTTTTTAGATTTAAGTTGCATATATCTACCAATAGATGGCTCCAGATAAACTTAAAAAATGAATGAAAATTATTTATAAAGGACTTTCTGCAATATAGTGAAAAAAAGTAGGAATAACTTTTTAAACTTATTACTTGTTATGATGTTGGTTGTATTTTGGATGTTTTATTATCTTAATTAATAGGCATATTTAATACAGTTTTAATTGATTAATTAATTAAATACCTTTTAGTGTTAATCAGTTAAAATGTTGATAATTTTAAAGAGATTCTTGAAAAATAAAAAAAAAATTTATAAAAAATTGCTTTGCAAGAAATCCTAAAAGTTTTGAGAACCACTTGTTTAAAGACATAATTTATGAGATGTATTTATTAACATCGAGTATGATGAGCAATAATGATACTGACTTTCAATATTTCGCATTAAATTGGTATAACAGGAAAATAACTTTTTACGATGCTTTACTTCGAAAATTTGTTGGATTTAAGTTTAAAAATAAAAAATTTAACCATGCTTCCTCTTATGCATTTGTGAGATATCCCCCTGTGACGTTCAGGAGAAATGGTCAGCTGGTCTACAGACTCTCACCCGGAGAGAAATTATATTTCACACATCCTGTACATAGCTGAGCACCAGATTTTAGACTTAGAAGTGGAATTCTTCCACTAATCTATAATTATCTATCTTTAAATGTGTTAAATATTGTATATGTGGGGTATTTATGTGTGTGTAAATAAAGCTATGATTTGTCCAACCTATGCCTCCAGTATTTCAACCCAACCACACACACCCAGTCACAATTGGAATGCCCAACCTGCACACTGCAAATATCAATTTACACATAAAACATTAAATATACATTAAAAAATATATAAAATATTAAATTTGATCATTTGTTCCATCTGTTGAATTTAACAACAGAATGTGCATTACATTCCTGCACGTAATATATTTCAGTTGATATTAAAAAACATTTATTTCAGCTCTCTAAATTATAAATCTCTATCTTTGTATCAAATAATACATAAAAGCAGTACCAAAACCAAAAATATATGTTGAAAAAAAAAAGAGAAATCATTATTTTTACATCTGAAAGAGTAATTTTATCTTTTAAAGCAATATCGCGGTGAAGTGATTCATGCTAAGGTTTAGAAAATTTATCATATAGATGGAATACTTGTAAGTATAATGCATTTCTTTATAGCGAGTGATTAATGAAAAATTCCAAACATACTTTCTTTTCAAGATTTCGATGATTAATATTTCTGCTGGATGAGAATGAGTTTCTCTGAGTATTTCTTTAATAAATAGAAAGCAAGATATAGTTCTGACGAATAAATGAATTTTAATAACAAATTAATTATATACAAAATTATGTACGTATATTAAAAAATTTTGTTAATAATAAAGTTGTTCATTAAGGTAAATGGCGAACTAAATAGAATTATGAATTAAAGTATAAAGGCATTTAAAACTTTTAAATAATTAAATATGGTAATTGTTACAGAAAAAAATGTTTGTTTCTCTTTTCTTTAAAAATAAAGAGCGTGATATAGTCCTGACGAATAAAATGTATTTTTAATAATAAATTAGTTATCTACTACAGTACGCACATATACTAAAATAAATTATGTTAATAATGAAGTTACTCATTAGAGTAAATAGAGTACTAAACAGAATTATGAATTAGAGTAAAATAGCTTTAAAACTTTTTAAGAATAATTAAATATGTTAATTATTACAGGAAATAATGTCTTTCTCTGAGTATTCCTTTAATAAATAAAAAGCATGATATAGTTCTGTCGAATAAAATAGGATAATAATAATAATATATGTATAAAAAATAATATAATTTTAATAATAATAATAATATAATTTTAATTTTAATATATGTACGTAATATAAGATATTGTGGTAATAATAAAGTTGCTCATTAGAATAAATAGCGTACTAAACAGAATTATGAATTAGAGCATAAAGGCTTTAAAAACTTTTAGAATAATTTACGATAAGAGTATTTGTTACAGAAAAATTTGATTCAAATTATATTCATTTCTTAAATTGAGCGATTAGAATTGGATCCAGAAGTTACATTTAGAGAGATGAATTCATTGAGAAGTTTTAATAGAAAACTGTGCAAGGCACTTAAATTCTAGCTGCATTCCAATGAGTTTTTATAACGCAACCATAGCGTATATAATTCTGTAAAGTCTTTAGATAACTATTGTTTTAATGAAATAAAATATATAAATTGCAATTATAAACACAGAAGTAAGATAAAATTAAATATGTAGTGCATAATGATTTATGTATTCGTTTATAATTATCACAACTTTTCGATAGATATGATTTCAAAAATATTTATTAAGTACTTCAATAAAATAATCTTTATGAAGATAGTGCTAAAATAGATTAAGGAAGTTTTGTCTGGAAAAAAGATTAGTACCGAAATTCCTTTTCAAAATAATATGATGATGGTGCTAAAATTGATTAACAAGGAAAGGTTCTGTCTGAAAGAAAGATTACAGAAGAAAATTTCTTTTCAAATGAAAATGAATTACCTCTTTGTTCAAATTATTCTTTCATAAAACGAAAAACCTTTTCATCAATTCTGAAATTGAAAATATGAAATAGTTTATTACCATCAAAAGAAATAAATTGCTCCAAGTCATGTAATTTATATTTATAGAAAAACTGTATGACCTGTGTGTCCCTTAATTTACGATTATATATTAAAATCTGTACAAATATATTGAAGAATTTGTATAAACAAATACATTAAAAGTGTATTTAATAATTCCTAATCAAAAAAATTTTTGTCAAATTTTCGTTAAAATTTCATTTCAATAATTTGCATGATTCATAGCACAGTAGTTTGAAGGTCACTTAGCGTGCAAATGGGCTGTTGTTTCAGCCTATATTAGACCTATAACGGCTTCAAGGAGAGGGCCACTCTGGGTTACTGTGTACTCTGGGTTATTAAACAAAGAAATTAAAAATTAAAAATTAAATATAATCATGAGTGCGCGATAGTATAGTTCACTCCAATGTCGGTGATTTTCAGAGTTCTCCAGACTAAGTCGAATCTAATCGCCTGGTCTGCGACAGACCTTAATTATCACACTGCGTGATACAAGAAACCACAAGAGGTTCACTTTAAAAAAACAGGTGTATTCTACGGCCTATACAGTCGCTTCAGAGAAAAAAGAAAAACAACACTTCTGATCGACTCTTCTTCACCAAAAAAAAATCCTTCCATCATGATTAATGACATGTTCCATTATGATTAATGTAGACCATAGACCTTTCTCAGTCTATGTTCTTCCTTCAGTCATGAGGGAACAACTCATGGTATAGTTCATATTCAATCTATAGTTGTTTCGACCTGTGAAAGACAAACATGAATTCGCTAATTTCCTGAGTCTCATTGTTCATGATACCAAACATCTGCTATCTGATTTGAGTAACAGGTTGATCTCATTATTACAAATCTCTAATTGCATGTAATATAAATACCCACGATACTGCTTTTATCTGCTATCAAATTTGAGTGATGGTTTGTTATTTTATACTTGTCAAATAACATACACTACTGTGCCCAAAAAGTAAGACCAATTTTCAATTTAAATTTCCCGTCCATAGGGAATTGATTTTAATATATGAACCTTTATTGGTCATATATAATTCCTGAGGGCTGGAATTTAGAAGAAATGTAAACGAAAGTTATTTCAATAGTTGAAGAAAATTACTACTGTGTCCGAAAAGTAAGACCAATTTTCAATTTAAAATTCTCGGGGGCTATCTAATTTCAGTTATTTTTCTATTTTAGGTTGTTGGCACTGCCTTGGCATCTGTGTGAAATTTCACATCAAAATATTCATTAGTGTTTGAATGAAGATTGACTTTGGGAGATGCTAAAAGTGATTTCGGCGATTTTTGAAATGTCTGAATTAATTGAGCAAAGAACTTGCATTAAATTTTGTTTGCGGAATGAATATAGTCCCAAAAGGACCATATATATCCCAAATAAATGCGTATTTAATGTTTGTCCTCACACAGGTATAAATGGTAACTCCTGTATCCTATAAGATAATCCCACAAATCCTACAGACGATTTAAGATGAGATGTCACAGAATCCTCATGAAGAATATGCTTCGTGAAGAAATTTTTTGATTATGTAGCATTCTTATTATTTGCAAAACTATTCATTATTTTTTATATATATGTGGGAACTCATTGGAAAACATATATAGTAATGACATAAATAAAATAATTTGCAGAGATATAGAAAATGTGTTAAAAACTATTGATTTAACGAAAACAATTATTCATCCATTAAACATTTGTCAAACGTTTTAAAAATGAAAAAAAAAAAAAATTTTTTTGTTTGCATATTAAGATAAAAATGCAATCAAAAATTAAAAAAGAAGTATTTAAAACGAGTAATTATCAGAATTTTAAAAACTTTGAAGGGAAATTCCCTCGAGACGATTTTCCTCTACTTGTTCAGTTTAATAAAGTTGCATGGAGCAACAAAAATTCAAAATAAATTGCTTGACATTTTTTTATTTTTTGCCACAATATTCCAAAACTTTTTAAAAGAAATAAGCATAACTGATTACAAAATGTTTCCGTTCACAATTTTGTTAAATATTATTTAACCTATGATTTTTTATATTTATGTCTTTGATTTTATATTTATTTTGTCATAATTTGATAAAAGAATCATCTACGCCAACATGCTGACTGTTTTAAAAGATTTTTTTGAACAATTGATTAAAGACATAATTAGAAACCATTTATTTTGTAAAAACAAATTAAAAATATGATGAATAGGCGTTTTATAAATGGTACTTAATTTGCAATTTTTTTTATAATGTCTCATAAATTTCCCTACTTCGAGCACGGTTGTATATCTTTCGTTTTTCTGTTCTTGTAAATCTATTCCTTCTATCTTGACGCAAAATAATACAAAATCAACTATCGTAAAATAGGTTTTGTTGACATCGATGCTGAATTCACCATCACATACTTTAAAAATGTATTGAACAAAGGGATAAATACTTAAACTCTATTCTTTTACATAACGTTATCTTACTCTGGGCCATAGAGGAAAATCTAATTTGTATGCAAATGCAAATGCAACTGCCAGAGCATTCTGAGATAATTCGTTTCTCTTTCAATTTACGGTTAAAATCAGATTTCCATTGCATTTTTTCCTCCCTTGTCTTTCTACCGAAAATGTTCTTTTTATTTTATTCCAAAATATTTTCATTTTTCAGATTATTTACAGTTTTCCTTTTGAATTTACGGGAAAGATCTCAGCTATACGTAAAGGTTTTTTGTTGTTGTTGCTGTTCTTGTAACATGTAGCGTAGTTGTGGATGCATTTCTGCTTCACTTAATAAAGAATTCGCTGATATAAGATATATAAATATCTGATGAAAGATGAGTTTTTAAGGGGGAGGGGTTAATATCTTGTTTAATATGTAAAATAAGAGCTTCACCTGAAAACTGGACAGTTGTTTAAATATGCATTTTACTTAATCAGATATATTTTTCATCCTTTTTCTAGATTTCTTTTTCGTTTAATTTTGTAGTTTAAAGCATTTATACAAGTTTTTAAAATGAATCATATTTTTTTTAGAGCAAGGGTAATAAATCGACAATGAAATCTTGTAATGCCAAGTTCGCTTATGACTTACAATCATTGCTGAGATGCTTAGAACAAATTACATATCATTGTCTGAAATTTTTGTTGTTTTTCTCAGTGTATGCTATGAAATAGTATTAAAATAGTATAAAAAATATTCTGTAATTATAAACAGATTTTTAGTCCTATTCTATTTTATTATTTTTCTTATAGGAGTTGTGATAAAAATTCTATTTACTACTAAATTTTATTTTTATTAAAAATTCTATTTCCGTTCACAGTTTTGCCAAATATTATTTTATCTTTAATTTTATATTTATTTTGTAACGATTTTTTATAAAAAAAAAATATCTACACAAACATATTTGCTTAATGCTGACTGCTTTTAAAAGATTTTTGAACAATTGATAAGGACATAATTAGAAAGAACGAACCATTTATTTCGTAAAAACAAATTAAGAAATATGATGAATAGGCGTTTTATAAATGGTACTTAATTTGCAATTTTCTTATAATGTCTCATAAATTTCCTTACTTTGAGCACGATTGTATATCTTTCATTTTTCTGTTCTTGTAAATCTATTCCTTCTATCATCACGCAAAAAATACAAATCAAATCGGAAAATAAATGATGCAACCATATACTTTAAAATGTATTGAACAAATGGATAAATACTTAAACATAACGTTATCTTATTCTGGCCTTGACAGTGATGCATTCTGAAATTCACCATCAGATTTTCATTGCATTTTTCTCCCTTGCACTTTCTAAAAATGTTCTTTTGTTTTCATTCCGAAAGACTTTTATTTTCAGAACAAATTTTTCCGTTTGATTTACGAAAAAAAGAGCTCAGCTATACGTAGTTAAACAAAACGTTATTTCTTATTCTGATTGCGAATCGTTTTAAAATATCTGATGAAAGATGAAAAGGGGAGGGCTTAATTTTAAAATGCAAAAATGGACAGTTGTTTAAATGCAACTACCTCGTTATTTTTCTAGCATTTCTTTAGTATTTAAAGCATTTATACGCGTTTTTTTCAATTTTTGGATATCAAGGATAATAAATCGACAATAAATCTTGTAATGATAATTTATTAAAATAGTATTCTTTTTCTTTTGTTTTCTTCTTTTTGCAAAAATTTATTAAAATTCTATATTAATAAACAGATTCTTAGATGTAATCTACTTCATTGTTAATGAAAATTTTATTCCTACTAATTTTACTACTAATTAAAACTTACTCTATTTTACAGTTATTCTATTTGTTGAAATGCAGTAAATATTATTTTTAAAAAGGTACAAATATAAGAAACTAAAATTATTTAAATAATGGCAAAAACTTTTCGTCTAATGACATCTATACTAAGCCTAAGAACCATCAAAAAAGAGACCTGATCAAAAATGATTTGTCTGATTTAATCAATACAAATCATTCAAAGATATCTCCTCATTTCCTTAATGAAGGTTCATTATATTTTACTTTGTAACATTTACCTACTTTCATACTAACTGCAATTATCATTTTCATTTAATCAATCCACTGATATTCTAAACATAATATATAAACGGACTCGTCAGTCGGATTCATGGACTTGGTCTAGATGTTGTTTTTGACCAAGTGGGATAAGAAACAACATATTCTAAACAATATTGATATGTCGAAAATATCTTTGTAAAACTCCTCCGCAATTGTTCATCGATGGTTCATTTTTTCCACCTTGTAGCATTTTTTTCTCACTGAAATAGTTTTGGCATTTCATTCCCAGGAGAGAGGAATGCATATTCTTTGACAAGTACATAATAACAACCCATCATTCAAATTTGATAACAGGCAAGCAGTGTTGTGGGTAATTACATCGCATACAATTAATATTTTGTACTAATGAGAACAACCTGTCATTCAAATCTGATAGCAGATATTCAGTATCATGAATAATGAGACTCATTAAATTAGCGATTGTCTTCTCGACCTTCACACATTGAAACAACTACAGATGGAATATGGACTACACCATGAGTTGTTGCATCGTGATTGGTGATAGACCATCAGATGAAAAATGTCTACTCTAATAAGAAGTGAGGTTAGCTGACACAACAGCTTGATTGATTTTCTTAAAGGGAGGTTTTGGAGGAAGAAAGGTGAGATTTCTGCAATAAGTCGACCAAAATTGCTGTTTTCCTTTTTTTCTCTGAAGCGACCGAATAGACTGGAGTTTCCGCCTGTTTCAAATGTGAGCCCCTTGTAATTTCGTGTATCACGCCGTGTGATAATTAAGGTCTGCTCAGACCGTGTGTTTTAAGATTCGACGTAGTATCGAGAAATCTGAAAAATCACCGACCTTGGAATGAACTGTACTTATGATTTAATCGTACATTTGTAATCAAATTTTTATTTCTAATTTTTCATTTCTTTGTATAATAACCCAGATTAATTATATATATAGTGCTTGTTCCCCATGAACCTAAAAGTGACCCTCTTCTTGAAGCCGTTATAGGTCTAATATAGGCCGAGATGTTACAATACAAATAACATGCTCAACCCAAATTAAGCGACTTAATTTAATAACCTCAACAACATTTGACTCATTTAACTATTTGTGTAACTTGATATTGCTTTGTTTACTCTAAGATCATATATAAGAATTTTTAATTTTAAAAAGAAACAATGGAGAGTTTTTGCATACCGTATTTTGGACGTCCGTTAGCTTTTTCTCCCTAGTGCGCATGCTCATAGGAAACATTATTACAGATACGCATGCGCAATTTCCTATGAGCATGCGCACTAGGGAGAAAAAGCTAACGGACGTCCAAAATACGGTATGCAAAAACTTTCTATTATCTCCCACGTTAAGTCAAAATTATAAAAGATCTCCGAAAGAAAAACTTTAAAAGAACACGAAACACAAAAGAAAAATGTAACAAAAACAATATTTTATAAAAGAAGATTCATGAATAAAAGGTATTAAATTTTCAGTCCAATATCGAATACCATCGAATGTATGTAAAGTTTAAGATAAATTTAGAAACAGGTTTGTGTTTTCTCAGTTTTTCTAAGAAATTTATTTCCGTTAAAGCCAGGAAATAGATTGTGCAAACAGATGCTTCCAGGAAAAATAAATTGATTACTATGTTCCAACGTTTCTATGTTACGTTAATTCCCGAAGCAATCCGGATTACATTGTGCCGAGTTATCGTGAGATATTCGCTTTTTAAACATACCATCTTTAGGGATTCCTTCTTTAAAATTTAAGGACAAGCCATGTTTATTAAATTAAATAGAATTCTTAAAGAAAAAAATAAAAAAAAATGTTTCTTTTTCTCAGTACACT
The DNA here is from genome assembly GCA_021605095.1 of Caerostris extrusa. NCBI lineage: Eukaryota > Metazoa > Arthropoda > Arachnida > Araneae > Araneidae > Caerostris > Caerostris extrusa. Next base: position 97,873 of record BPLR01002619.1, on the reverse strand, counting down.
AAAATCAACTCATGAACCAAAAACGATTTTTAAAATTTATGAACGACTATATTGAAAACACCATAGAATTCATTTTACATTGTATAAATATTCCTGCTTCTATTTAAATCTTGTACATCGATCCAAATTTTTTAAGGTCAGAAAGGGTAGGTAAGAAACAGTAATTTTAATTAAACTAAAATTAATTTTAATATTGTATAATTAATGAAATTTGTTTACTATACAGAATTTGTGTGTTAATATTAAACCAATATATCAGAATATTTTAAATTATAAAATATTCATTTTAATAAGTTTAAATAAATAAATAGAGATATGTAAATGCATATCTTCTTCCGTTTATCTATGTGTATTAATGATACTAACATTAATCATAGTGTGGGATTTTGACTCGAAAAAAAAAATTTAATGTAACATCTTGACAATACAAGACGTTCTTGTTTCTGCAGGGAAGAGACAAAAAAGAAACAATAATGTGAAATGATATATTTATATCATCATGACTTTCAGCTACAAATAATAAATATATCCACCACCATATTCCAATACTGTGTGCAGTCACGGCATTATGTCCAATACAGCGTGACTACATATCATTGGGGATGATTATGACCTATGATGACCAATGTGACCACATCTTCGCGAAATGGCTTTATCGCAGCCATTGCTGTAAATATGCTGTTCTGTTCTGATATGCTGTTACATATGCGTTGATATGCTGTTTCATATGTGTTGAGATACTATTCCAGAGGCCAGTTGATATTTTAGTTCACACCCGTTTTATACTGGTATCTTTCAGTACTGTTAAAAATTAAGGATTTCCTTCGACGCAACTGTGATTTGAGGTACATGATGTAACATGAACAACATATCAACGGGAATGATTATCACCTCTTCGCGAAATGGCTCTATCGCAACCATTGCAGTAAATATGCTTTTCTATGCTGATATGCTGTTAATGTGAGTTGATATGCTGTTACATGTGTACATGAAACAGGTCATAAGTAAAAAAAAATATTAAAAAATAAGAAGATTTTGTATGTAATGTTAGAAACTTAAACAAATGACAATTAAAAACGACTTAATGATGAAAACTTACTACGATTCTTCATCGTTCTGTCCCCCACATAAAAATATCACATGCTATATAAAAGCTATAAAAAGTATCAGTCGAATATTTGTTTTCATGTACATGTCAAACGGACACTAAGTTCTTTTTAGTGTCATTTTCTCTCCCAGATAGTCCTAACTGCTTGTCCTGCTGTGTTTAATCATTTAAAAATTAAATAAAACTATTTTTTTGAAAGAGAACTGAAATTATTTTCCTAAAAAATATACTAAATACAAAGAAATTAATGATTAAGAGTTCAGTAAAATGTATTAATAATATCTGTGTTAATAATATAGCACTAAAATTCCATCAGAATAAAACTCAAACAGAAAATGGAATGAATGAAGCTCATGTTCACGGAAGCGTCAGTTCAGGGTAATATTTCATTTCGCTGCTGGAAGGTTATATGACGATTCGAGTAAAATAGGTTCGCGATCTTTGAAAGACATGATTTAATTTCTCATTTCCACATGAAAAGATCTAGAATTTCCACGCCAATTCATTCTCTAATCTTAAACTTCATGCCTCATAAAATTCGGCCAGATTGCACGTACTGAAATTTTGGTATGGACTGATATAGTAGTAGAGAGTGGAAAGGTTTGCCAGCAATTTAATAACAGACTTCCAGAAAGATTTCAGTATTCCTAGTCAAATAATGTGTATGCATTATTCATACTTAAGATGAGGAAAATGTTAACTAAGAATATTAAGAAAAATATTATATAGTATTTGATTAATATTTTAAATGATTATTATGTGCATGTATTCAACAAATGGTAAAAATACAATGCTAAATATCATATGTATTCGTGTTAGTATCATAAAAAGCCAGTATATTCATAATGATAGCTATATGACTCATATAGCCAAGAATTTAGAATGTTCTTCGTGATACAAATTCCATAAACTCTATAATGAATGCAATTCCGATTTCATGAATGATATGCTGTTTGTTGTTATCATGTTGTTGGTTGTTAAATCCTGGTGTAAATATAGGAAAGAAATAAAGAAGTAGGCCTACAATAGGGTAATCAGTTATTTCAAATACTGGATTATTTCGACTGTGGAGATCATTAAAACCAGGGAATGGCAGATATGTAGCAGAAAGGTTTGTTAGCAATGTATCTTTAATATTCCAGGATGCACCATGGGTGACCTGATACAATATTTATGATTAACATAGTCTTTGGTAAAAGTATAAATATATATTTTGTCATATTCAAAACTATATTCATATATGACTCATTTTTTTTTTATTTTTGATAATGGCATTTAATAAAAGATTTAATTTCGTATTATAACAAACTACTGACCTGGGATCTTGCCGACTCATGATTTCTACTCAGAAATAACTAACTTGAAACGCATCAAACTATGACTTTTAAACTGGAGATTATGGGACGGCAGAAGACCTTCCTTTCACCCAATCATCTGTTTGGAATTGACAGAAGACGTTCGTTACAACCTGTCGCATGCCTCCATATTTCAATACAATGATAGTTTAAAAGAGTTGATTGTTTATAGTGTATATAGCGCTTGTGTGGACAAAACAACTATCCAAATTGTTGAATGATGTTCTTTCACATTATTTTAATCATTAAAAATGTGAATAAAATATTTTTAACCCTTTGCACTCGAGGGCTCCGGAGCGGAGCCATTTAAAGTTTGTCTTCAAGCTCGAGGGCTCCGCTACAGAGACAATCAAATAACAATATAAATAATGCGTTTATTTTAATGCGTATATCAAACTTACATGTGAATATGACCTTTTCACTAAAATCGCTTCGAGGAATGAAAAAAAATTCGCGTGCAAAGGGTTAATTATTCTAGAACAAACCAGCGTGCTTAATTCCATTGTGTTATAGTATTAATTTATACATTATTTGATCATACAGTAAAACAATCACCAGTTTATTTAGGTACAAAGTATTTAATTGGTTTATTTCGGATTTAATTTTTCACAAAACAATGGAACTACTTACTGCATTTTAATGAACAATTGAGTTTAAGCTAACCTGCAGTACTATCCAAAATAACAATATCCAACTACAGTGAATTCTAACATTAATTTCCATAAGGGAACGATTAAGTACTCGGAATAACTTAATTTAGTTTTAAAGATATTATTAAATGGGAGATAGTTAGCTATAAATTATTTAAGTGGATCAAAATTACTGAACAATATATTTTGTTTGAAAATATATATATGTTGCCCTTGTTTAAACTTGCTTAAAATATATGAATATTACATTACAAACCAATTAGATAGTTTTCTGTACTACTAAGTTTTCTATAAGGAAATGCATTATAATGTTAATCATTGCATAGTTCACAGTGTTTTGAAAATAAGCTCCATAATACTTTGAAAGGAAAAGCGCAATTGCTGCCACTTATATTAGAAGAATATAACAATGAATAAATGGAAATATTTAACGATTTATTTCATTTACAACCACTATGCATAATAATTTAAAAAATTGATAACTTTAAAAGAAATTCTACTAATCTAATATAGAAATTCAATCACCAGACTTCATAATATAATATAATGTAAGCACATTTAATTAAAAATAAATGGTGTTATCAGATCTCCTCTTTCGATAAATTTTAATATGTATTATTTTTAAATAAATGAAATACAATTTTTAGCTTACTTCGTTTAATCAAAATTTACATTTACTTAATAAAATTATAAGAAAGGTATTAAGTATATTGTTAATTTAGTAGATACATGTTTAAAGGCCCGTGTTATTGGTTTAAAACTGTAATTCACAAACTGTAATCCATGGTCTTCTATTGAAGTGAAATTTGGTGCTATTTGCGATTGTTGTCATATCTTCCTTTTTGTGAGTTTTTTTTTTATGATGTTGGTTGTATTTTGGATGTTTTATTATTTTAATTAATAGGCATATTTAATACAGTTTTAATTGATTACTTAATTAAATACCTTTAGTGTTATCAATTAAAATGTTGATAATTTTAAAGAGATTCTTGAACAATCAAAAATTTATAAAAAATCAGAAATGATTAAATTTCTGCTGTGCAAGAAATCCTAAAAATTTTGAGAACCACTTGTTTAAAGACATAATTTATGAGATGTATTTCAATTCCTTCCATTAGCTCATCTTTTTGTTCAAATTTTCAATCGTTCATAAAATACTTTTTATTCATCCACTCAAGTTCAAATACATTTTTTTAACTTGTAGTGGATGACACTTGATGTTAATACAGTTTTTTCAAATATTAATTCATTCAATAAATTTAATTAAATAATTATAGTTTTTTTTTTAGATTTAAGTTGCATATATCTACCAATAGATGGCGCCAGATAAACTTTAAAAAAATGAATGAAAATTATTTATAAAGGACTTTCTACAATATAGTGAAAAAAAAAGTAGGAATTAACTTTAAAACTTTTTTTATATTACTTGTTATGATGTTGGTTGTATTTTGGATGTTTTATTATCTTAATTAATAGGCATATTTAATACAGTTTTAATTGATTAATTAATTAAATACCTTTAGTGTTATCAGTTAAAATGTTGATAATTTTAAAGAAATTCAACATTGAACAATAAAAAAAATTTATAAAAAATTGCTATGCAAGAAATCCTAAAAGTTTTGAGAACCACTTTGTTTAAAGACATAATTTATGAGATGTATTTATTAACATCGAGTATGATGAGCAATAATGAATACTGACTTTCAATATTTCGCATTAAATTGGTATAACATGAAAATAACTTTTTTTACGATGCTTTACTTCGAAAACTTGTTGGATTTAAGTTTAAAAAATAAAACATTTAACCATGCTTCCTCCTATGCATTTGCGAGATATCCCCCTGTGTCGTTCAGGAGAAATGGTCAGTTGGTCTACAGACTCTCACCCGGAGAGAAATTATATTTCACGCATCCTGTACATAGCTGAGCACCAGATTTTCGGCTTAGAAGTGGAATTCTTCCACTAATCTATAATTATCTGTCTTTAAATGTGTTAAATATTGTATATGTGGGGTATTTATGTGTGTGTAAATAAAGCTGTGATTTGTCCAACCTATGCCTCCAGTATTTCACCCAACCACACACACCCAGTCACAATTGGAATGCCCAACCTGCACACTGCAAATATCAATTTACACATAAAACATTAAAATACATTAATAAATATCTAAAATATTAAATTTCATCATTTGTTCCATCTGTTGAATTTAACAACAGAATGTGCATTACATTCCAAAAACATATAGCATAAACTATACGAAGTAAATAAATCTGCACGTAATATATTTCAGTTGATATTAAAAAACATTTATTCCAGCTCTCTAAATTATAAATCTCTATCTTTGTATCAAATAATACATAAAGCAGTACCAAAACCAAAAATATATGTTGAAAAAAAAAGAAATCATTATTTTTACATCTGAAAGAGTAATTTTATCTTTTAAAGCAATATCACGGTGAAGTGATTCATGCTACGGTTTAGAAAATTTATCATATAGATGGAATACTTGTAAGTATAATGCATTTCTTTATAGCGAGTGATTAATGAAAAATTCCAAACATACTTTCCTTTTCAAGATTTCGATGATTAATATTTCTGCTGGATGAGAATGAGTTTCTCTGAGTATTTCTTTAATAAATAGAAAGCAAGATATAGTTCTGACGAAAAAAAATGAATTTTTAATAACAAATTAATTATATACAACATTATGTACGTATATTACAAAATTTTTGTTAATAATAAAGTTGTTCATTAAGGTAAATAGCGAACTAAACAGAATTATGAATTAAAGTATAAAGGCTTTAAAACTTTTAGAATAATTAAATATGGTAATTGTTACAGAAAAAAAAATGTTTGTTTCTCTTTTCTTTAAAAATAAAGAGCGTGATATAGTCCTGACGAATAAAATGCATTTTTAATAATAAATTAGTTATCTACTACAGTACGCACATATACTAAAATAAATTATGTTAATAATGAAGTTACTCATTAGAGTAAATAGCGTACTAAACAGAATTATGAATTAGAGTAAAATAGCTTTAAAACTTTTAGAATAATTAAATATGTTAATTATTACAGGAAATAATGTCTTTCTCTGAGTATTCCTTTAATAAATAAAAAGCATGATATAGTTCTGTCGAATAAAATAGGATAATAATAATATATGTATAAAAAATAATATAATTTTAATAATAATAATAATATAATTTTAATTTTATATATGTACGTAATATAAGATATTGTGGTAATAATAAAGTGGCTCATTAGAATAAATAGCGTACTAAACAGAATTATGAATTAGAGCATAAAGGCTTTAAAACTTTTAGAATAATTTACAATAAGAGTATTTGTTACAGAAAAATTTGATTCAAATTATATTCATTTCCTAAATTGAGCGATTAGAACTGGATCCAGAAGTTAGATTTAGAGAGATAAATTCATTGAGAAGTTTTAATTGAAAACTGTGCAAGCTCTTAAATTCTAGCTGCATTCAAGTGAGTTTTTATAACGCAACCATAGCGTATACAATTCTGTAAAGTCTTTAGATTATTGTTTTAATGAAATAAAATATATAAATTGCATTTATAAACACAGAAGTAAGATAAAATTAGATATGTAGTGTATAATGATTTATGTGTTCGTTTATAATTACCTCAACTTTTCGATAGATATGATTTCAACAAATATTTATTAAGTACTTCAATAAAATAATCTTTATCAAGATAGTGCTAAAATAGATTAAGGAAGTTTTTGTCTGGAAAAAAGATTAGTGCCGAAATTCCTTTTGGAAATAATATGATGATGGTGCTAAAATTGATTAACAAGGAAAGGTTCTGTCTGAAAGAAAGATTACTGAAGAAAATTTCTTTTCAAATGAAAATGAATTACCTCTTTGTTCAAATTATTCTTTCATAAAACGAAAAACTTTTTCATCAATTCCGAAATTGAAAAATATGAAATAGTTTATTCCCATCAAACAAAAAAAATAAATTGCTCGAAGTCATGTAAGTTATATTTAGGGAAAAATCACTACAGTTCCATTCGAAAAATCACTAATCATTTACGTTCCTTATTTTATGATTATACAACTGTGTCCGAAAAGTAAGAACAATTTTCTATTTAAAATTCCCGGGGCTTATGGAAATTCAATTTGCTTTTTTTTTTTTTAGGTTGCTGGCACTGTCCTTGACATCTGTGTGAAATTTGACGTCAAAATATTCATTAGTGTTTGAGTTACGCTTGGCTTTGTGAGACGCTAAAACTGATTCCAGCGATTTTTGAAACGTCTGAATTAATTGAGCAAATAACTTGCCTTAAATTTTGTTTGCGAAAACGTATAGAATGTTGCAGAAGGCATTCGGTGAGCATTCCTATATTGGAAAGAAATGTTTAGAAGTGGTATAAACAGTTCAAAGAAGGCAGAGAACGCGTTGAAGACGAAGAGCCCTCTGGTAGACCATCAACCTCAACCGACGAAGCTCACGCCAAAAAAATTGAAGATTTGGTGATTGCAAACCGTCGACTTACAATTAGAGACCTTGCTGCTGATGTTGGAATTTCAAAAAATCGGTCAATTCTCTTTTGAGCCTCAAACGCGTCAAATCTCGAATGGTACCGAAAACACTGCGCCAGCTCACACTGCATTGATTCTTCGTGACATTTTCACCAAAAAGGAAACCCATATCGTTCCACAACTACCGTATTCACACCGTTCGATTTCTGGCTATTCCTTAAACGCAAAGGACCACTCCGGGGACACCGTTTTGAGTGGATTGAAGAGATTCAACGTGAATCGCTGCTCGCTTTGAAAGCCATCCCTGCCGATGACTTTTTAGCATGCATTGAGGATTGGAAAAACGTTGGCATAAGTGCGTTGTGTCCGGTGGGGATTACTTTGAAGGCGATGAAATAAATGTGGAAGAATAAATAAAGAGTTTTTAAAAAAAATAATAGGTCTTACTTTTTGTGCACAGCAATAATTCTGTAAAGTTTTGAGATAACTATTGTTTTAATAAAATATATAAATTGCAATTATAAACACAGAAGTAAGATAAAATTAAGTATGTAGTGCATAATGATTTATGTGTTCGCTTATAATTACCTCAACTTTTCGATAGATATGATTTCAACAAATATTTATTAAGTACTTCAATAAAATAATCTTTATGAAGATAGTGCTAAAATAGATTAAGGAAGTTTTTGTCTGGAAAAAAGATTAGTGCCGAAATTCCTTTTCAAAATAATATGATGATGGTGCTAAAATTGATTAACAAGGAAAGGTTCTGTCTGAAAGAAAGATTACAGAAGAAAATTTCTTTTCAAATGAAAATGAATTACCTCTTTGTTCAAATTATTCTTTCATAAAACGAAGAACTTTTTCATCAATTCTGAGATTGAAAAATATGAAATAGTTTATTCCCATCAAAAGAAATAAATTGCTCGAAGTCATGTAATTTATATTTAGGGAAAAAATCACTACTGTATGACCTTTATGTTCCTTATATTATGATTATAAATTAAAATTTGTACAAATATATTGAAGAACTTAGATAACAAATGCATTAAAATGCCATTAAAATTCGATAACAAATGCATTAAATGCATTAGAATGCCAAGTATATTCAATAATTCTTGATCAAGAAAATCTTTGTTTAATTTTCGTAAAATTTCATTTTGCATAATTTGCTCGATTCATGGCCCAGCAGTTTCGTGCTCACATAGCTTGCAGCGGCCACAGGCTTCAGATTCAGTCAATTGGCTAAACTGGGTAAACACCAACAGTAAACTGTATATAAACCACGGTAATCTTTTAAGGTAAACTCACAGGCTTCAGATTCAAACGGTAAATTGCATCTGGCCAAGGTAAACATGGATGTTTGTTGGTGCAAACTGTAGGTAAACACCAACAGTAAACTATATAAACCACGGTAATCCAAGGTAAACCACCAACGGTAAACTGCATCTAAATCACGTAAATCGGTAAACTAAACTGCATCTAAAACCACGTTAATCCTCGGTAAACTGTAGGTAAGCACCAACGGTAAACCTAGTTAATCCACTGATCTTTTAATCACGGTGTAAAGCACCAACGGTAAACTGTATCTAAACCACGTTAATCCACGGTAAACTTATAAACTGTATCTAAACCACGGTAATCCGAGGTAAATTGTAGGTAAGCACCAACGGTAAAATTATCATCTAAACCACGTTAATCCATGGTAAACTGTAGAAGCACCAACGGTAAACTGTATCTAACTTAAACGTAATCCACGGTAAACTGTAGGTAAGCACCAACGGTAAACTGTATCTAAACCACGGTAATCCAAGGTGTAGGTAAGCATCCGGTAAACTGTATCTAAACCACGGTAATCCAAGGTAAATTGTGGGGGTAAGCCCCAACGGTAAACTGTATCTAAACCACGTTAATCCAAAAAAACCAACGGTAAACTGTATCTAAATCATGGTAATTAATCCACTGTATCCAAAAAAAAAAAAAATTAAAGGTTTAGTTGAGGATACCCACATGTTACAAGTACAGATCCCCCATTGAAGTGCAAGCCAATGGGAGATCTGTACTTTAGCTAACGAGTAAAAATTGTGTTTGCAAAATGACTGACTCAGTATAATTGCTCATCTGGTGGCAGCAAGGAATTCTATTTATTGTAATAAAAGAAAAGATTTTATGGATGTGTATGTAGTGTAGAATTTTTCCCACGGTAAGAGATTTAGCATTTCTGTTCCCAGGAGAAAGGAGTGTGTATTCTTTAACAAGTTCTTAATGTATAACTCATCTAATATTCTGATATTCTTTAACTGACATTCTTTAACAAGTGCTTGATGTATATGTTTAATATAACCTATCACTCAAATCTGACAGCAGATAAGCAGTATCGTAGATATTTATATTACATGCAATTAGTGTTTTGTACTAAGGAGAACAACCTTCTCAAATCTGATAGCAGATAATCAGTGTCAGGATAATGAGACATGAAATTAGCGAATATCTGTCCGACCTCACGTCGAAACAATTACAGAACGGATATGGACTATGTCATGAGTTGTTACATTGTGACTATAGATCATGGATTGAGGGAGTGTCGAGTCAAAGGAGAAGTGAGGGAAGCTGACCATCTTGACCCCTTGACAGATTTTCTTAAGGGAAGTTTTTGGAGAAGAAAAAGAGTTCTGCAACGAGTCGACCAGAAGTGGTATTTCTGAAAGTGATTGAATAGCCCAGAAATTCCACCTGTTTACAAAGCGGGCCACTTATAGTTTCGTGTATCCCGCCGTGTGATAAGTAAGGCCCTCCGCAGACATGTACATGAGATTCGTCGTAGACTTGGGCATCTAGGAGTAAACTGCACTTGTGAATCAAATGTAATTCTTTATCCTTAACTTTTTTTTATAAATAATAATTTGTAATAAATAGATCTCTCCCTCTCTTTTATATATATTTATATATATATATATATATATATATATATATATAAAAATTTATATATATATATATCTAGTATCTATGTTAATAAAAATAAATATAAAAAATAAAAAGTTTAATAAAACAAATATAAAAAAAGTTTAAGTCAATTCCTACTTTTTTTTCACTATATTGCAGAAAGTCCTTCATAAATAATTTTCATTCATTTTTTTAAGTTTATCTGACGCCATCTATTGGTAGATATATGCAACTTAAAAAAAAACTAAAATTAATTAATTAAATTTAATTAATGAATTAATATTTGAAAAAAAAAACTGCATTAACATCAAGTGTCATCCACTACAAGTTCAAAAAAAAATGTATTTGAACTTCAGTGGAGGAATGAAAAGTATTTTATGAACGATTGAAAATTTGAACAAGATATATATAGGGAGAGTGTGAGCTAATAGAAGGAACTGAATTAAAGTGTTCCCATGAATCTGAAAGTGGCCCTATTCTTGAAGCCGTTATGGGCCAAGGCATTACAACAGATAGGTAGGCATCTCTTTAGATGACAGCACAAACTTGTGTATATTCCTGAAAGGACAATATGTATTTCCAAATACATGCCCATTTAAATGCTCGTCCTCACACAGGTACAAATAGTACAGATAACTCCTTTATCTTATATCTTTATCCAATTCCATAGATCGTACGGATGATTTATGATATGAAGTCGTAGGATCCTCATGAAGAATAAGTTCATGAAGAAAGTTTTCGACTATGTAGTATTCTTATTATTTGTAAAATTATTCATTATTTTTAATTATTAAAACATTCAACTGATTTAACAAATACATATTACTCGAGTTAAAACAATTTTGGACACATATATGGAAACTCATTAGCAAAAAGCATTATATATTAAAAACAGAAATAAAAATGTTCCAGAGATATAGAAAATGCATAAAAATTTAACAATGATACAACAAAAAATAATTACTTATCCAATAAATATTTTTCCAACATTTAAAAATGACAAAATTCATTCATTCGCATATTTAGATAAAATGCAAGAAAAAATTTAAAAAAGAAGCATCTACAATGAGATTATTACAACTCATTTACAATGAGTAAATATTATTATACTTTTTAAAAGTTTGAAGTTTGTAATTCCTACGGGACACAATTCCTCACAAATGCTCGTCCTCTTTCTTCATTTAAATAAAGTTGCAAATTAACTAATAAGATGGGCTAATTGTCATATTAACATTGCTTTTTTCAACTTTGAATTATTGCACAAACCAGCGATAATTCGATGTGGGTTTTTTTCCATGGAACACTGAATATTCAAAATGAATTGTATCTCATTTCTTTTATCTTTTGCCGCAATAATCAGAAAAATTTTTTTAAGGAAAATCGCCTGAATAAGCATAACAAATTACAAAATATTTTTTGTTCCGTTCGCAATTTTGTTAAATATTATTTTATCTTTGATTCTATATTTATATCGTCACAATTTTATAAAAAAAAAAAATTATCTACGCAAACGTATTTGCATAATGCTGACTGCTTTAAAAGATTTTTGAACAATTGATAAGGACATAATTAGAAAGGAAGAACCATTTATTTTGTAAAAACAAATTAAGAAATATGATGAATAGGCATTGCATAAATAGCACTTAATTTGCAATTTTTTAAAAAGTTTCATAAATTTCTCTACTTTCAACACGGTTGTAACGCTTTCGTTTTTCTGTTCTTGTAAATTTTTTCCCTCTACTATTGTGTCCTAAAAGTAAGACCAATTTTCAATTTAAAATTCCTGGGGCTTATGAAATTTCAAAATTTTTTTTTTTTTTTAGGATGCTGGCACTGCCTTTGACATCTTTGCCTTTTTTTGTGTGTGGAATTTGACGTCAAAATATTCATTAGTGTTTGAGTTACGCTTGGCTTTGTGAGATGCTGAAACTGATTCCGGCAATTTTTGAAATGTCTGGATTCATTGAGCAAAGAACTTGCATTAAATTTTGTTTACAGAAACGTATATAATTTTGCAGAAGGCATTCGGTGAGCATTCCTATATCTGAAAGAAATGTTTAGAAGTGGTATAAACAGTTCAAAGAAGGCAGAGAACGCGTTGAAGACGAAGAGCCCTCTGGTCGACCATCAACCTCAACCGACGAAGCTAACGTCCAAAAATTAAAGATTTGGTGCTTGCAAACCGTCGATTTACAATTAGAGATCTTGCAGATGACGTTGGAATTTCAAAGGATCGGTCCATTCCATTTTGGCCTCAAACGCGTCAAATCTCGATTGGTACCAAAACACTGAATGCACCAGCTCACACTGCATTGATTCTTCGTGATTTTTTCGCCAAAAATGAAACCCATATCGTTTCACAACCACCGTATTCACACCGTTTTGAGTCGATTGAAGAGATTCAGCGTGAATCGCTGTCCTTTGAAATCCATCCCTGCCGATGACTTTTTAGCATGCATTGAGGATTGGAAAAAAGTTGACAAAAGTGCATTGTATCCGGAGGGATTACTTTTGAAGGCAATGAAATAAATTTGGAAGAATAAACAAAGAGTTTTTGAAAAAAAATAATTGGTCTTACTTTTGGTGATAGAAGTATTTTTTTCGTTTTTGTGTTCTTGTAAATGTATTCCCTCTATCATGATGCAAAAGAATACAAAATCAACTATTGGAAAATAGGGTCTGTTGATGGTGAGTTCACCATCACATACTTTAAAATGCTATTGAACAAATGGATAAATACTTAAACTCTATTCTTTTACATAACATTATCTTATCCTGGGACGGGAAGAAAATCTAATTTGTATGCAAATGCAAATGCAACTGCCAGAGCATTCTGAGATAATTCGTTTCTCTTTCAATTTTCGGTTAAAATCAGATTTCCATTGCATTTTTCTCCCATGCAATTGTCTTTCTACTGAAAATGTTCTTTTATTTTATTTCAAAAGATTTTTATTTTTCAGATTATTTGCAGTTTTTCCGTTTGAAATTTACGAAAAAAGCGCTCAGATATGCGTAAAGGTATTTTTGTTATTATTCTTGTAGCATGTATCGTAGTTTTGGATGCATTTCTGCTTCATTTAATAAAGAATTCGCATGATTGCGAATCGTTTTAATATATCAGATGAAAGATGAGTTTTGAAAGGGGAGGGGTTAGTATCTTGTTTAATATGTAAAATATGAGCTTCACCTGAAAAATGGACATTTGTTTAAATATGGCGTCTTACTTAATCAGATATATTTCTCGTTATTTGTCTAGAGTTTATTTTTTTTAATTTTGTAGTTTAAAGCATTTATACGCTTTTTAAAACGAGTTCTATTTTATTCCAGTCCAAGAATAAAAATCGACAATGAAATCGTTACAGTTTTGGTTTATTTAATTATAGCCATTATTAATTTAATTTTTTTGGTTTATTCGATGCAGATATTATAAATTAAACAAATGCGTCTTTAAAATAGATGCATTAAATTTAAGTCTTATATATAATATAATATAATGTATATATATATATATATATATTTATATATATATAATATTATTTCATTCACAAATAGTGAAAGAAATACCCAAAAATATTCTCTCCTTAGAAAATTTTGATTTTTTTCGAATAGCATTTAAAAAAATTATTTTTAAAAATACTGTAAAACAAAATATTAAATTTAATCACCCGTTACATTAAACTAATAAGATCTTTAGATGCTACTGAAATAAATTTGTTACGCTAAAATAATTTTTAACCATATCAAACAGAGTTTCACTAAGTAGTCCATTGTTGACTTGACTTCTACGGTCATTTACACTTTTGGGCTAACTGGACAAGAACCTACAGTTTAACATGGAATCCGAACCAGATACAAACATCCAGGCCACCGCCAGGTTTCGAACCAGAAGCCTGTGTTATCAATAGCTTTAAGCTAGCCAATTGACCATCAGACCGCTTGCAATCACCACTGAGATTCTAAAAACACTTTGAATATTATTGTCTGAAATGTGAGTTATTCTTTACAGTTTATGCTAGGAAAATTTATTAAAATAGTATGAAAAATATTCTTTAATAATAAACAGATTCCTAGACCTTTGCAGTACTATAATTTGCAATTTTTTTTATTATGTTTCATAAATTTCCCTACTTTGAGCACGGTTGTATATCTTTCTTTTTCTGTTCTCGTAAATCTATTCTTTCTGTCATGATGCAAAAGAATACGAAATCAACTATTTGAAAATAGGTTTTGTTGACATGCTGAGTTCACCATCACATACTTTAAAATGTATTGAACAAATGGAATAAGTACTTAAACTCTATTCTTTTACATAACGTTATCTTATCCTGGAGGAAAATCTAATTTGTATGCAAATGCAAATAACTGCCATGGAGATAATTCGTTTCTCTTTCAATTTCAGGTTAAAATCAGATTTCCATTGCATTTTTCTCCCTTGCAATTGTCTTTCTACCGAAAATGTTCTTTTAGTTTATTCCAAAGATTTTTTATTTTTCAGATTATTTTCAGTTTTTCCGTTGTTTACGAAAAAGGGAGCTAGCTATACGTAAATGTTTTTGTGCGTAATGTAGCGTAGTTGTGGATGCATTTCTGCTTCATTTAATAAAGAATTCGAATGATTGCGAATCGTTTTAAAATATCTGATGAAAGATGAGTTTTGAAAGGGGCAGGGGTTAATATCCTGTTTAATATTTAAAATAAGAGCTTCACCTGAAAAATGGACAGTTGTTCACATATGCTTTTTACTTAATCAGATATATTTCCCGTTATTTTTCTACTTAATCAGATATATTTCCCGTTTTTTTGTTTAATTTTGTAGTTTAAAGCATTTATAGTTTTTAAAAGGAATCATATATTTTTTTAATGTCAAGGATAATAAATCGACAATGAAATCTTGTAATGGCAAATTTTCTTATGACTTACAATCGTGGTATATATTTAAGACAAATTGCATATTATTGTCTCAAAATTTTGTTCTTCTTCTTTTTAGTTTATGCTGAGAAATAGTATTAAAATAGTATAAAAAATATTTTGTAATAATAAACAGATTCTTAGACCTACTCTATTTTATTGTTTTCATATAAGAGTTGTGATAAAAATTCTATTTACTACTAAATTTTATTTTTATTAAAAATTCTATTTCCGTTCACAGTTTGCTAAATATTATTTTTTTTAATTTTATATTTGTTTTGTAAAATGTTATTAAAAAAAGTATCTCCGCAAACATATTTACGTAATTTGACTGTTGGAAAAGATTTTTGAACAATTGACTAAAGAGATATTTAGAAAGAAAGAAAGAACCATTTATTTTGTAAAAGCAACTAAGAAATATGATGAATAGGCGTTTTATAAATGGTACTTAATTTGCAATTTTTTATCATATAATGTTTCATAAATTTCCCTACTTTGATCAGGGGTTTGTATATCTTTCGTTTTTCTGTTCTTGTAAATCTATTCCTTCTATCATGACCCAAAAGAATACAAATCAACTATCGGAAAATAGGTTTTGTTGACATTGATGCTGAGTTCACCATCACATACTTTAAAATGTATTGAACAAATGGAATAAAGACAAACTCCATTCTTTTTTACATAACGTTATCTTATTCTGGGCCTAGAGGAAAATCTAATTTGTATGCAAATGCAAATGCAACTGCCAGAGCATTCTGAGATAATTCGTTTCTCTTTCAATTTCAGGTTAAAAATCAGATTTCCATTGCATTTTTTTTTTCTCCCTTGCAATTGTCTTTCTACCTAAAATTTTCTTTTATTTCATTCCGAAAGATTTTCCTTTTTTCAGATTATTTACAGTTTTTCCGTTTGAATTTACGAAAAAAGAGCTCAGCTATACGTAAAGATTTTTTGTTGTTGTTGTAGCATGTAGCGTAGTTTTGAATGCATTTCTGCTTCATTTAATAAAGAATTCGCATGATCGCGAATCGTTTTAAAATATCTGATGAAAGATGAGTTTTGAATGGGGAGGGGTTAGTATCTTGTTTAATATTTAAAATAATAGCTTCACCTGAAAAATGGACAGTTGTTTAAATGCGTTTTACTTAATCAGATATATTTCTCGTTATTTTTCTAGAGTTTGTTTCGTTTAATTTTGTAGTTTAATGCATTTATACGCTTTTTTTTTTTTCAAGACCAAGAGTAATAAATCGACAATGAAATCTTGTAATGACAAGTTCGTTTATGGCTTGCAATCATTACTGAGATTCTTGAAACAAATTGAATATTATTATCTAAAATTTTGTGTTCTTCTTTGCAGTTTATACTATGAAATTTTATTAAAATAGCATGAGAAATATTCTGTAATAATAAACAGATTCATAGACTCTATTTTATTGCAATTATTTTATTGCAATTATTTCATATCTAAAAGTTGTGATAAAATTCTATTTACTACCAATTTTATTACAAATGGAAACCTACTCTATTTTACAGTCATTCTATCTGTGGAAATGTAGTAAAACTAATTTTTAAAAAGATGCAAATATAAGAAACTGAAATTATTTAAATGATGGCAAATACTAGGTCTAATGACATTTACATTAACCCTAAGACTGACTCGATCAAAAAGATTCGGCTGATTTAATCAATACAAATTATTCAAAGATATCTCTTCATTTCCTTAATCAAGATTGATTATATTTTACTTTGTAACAATTTACCTACTTTCATACTAACTGCGGTTATCATTTTCATTTAATCAATCCACCAATATTCTAAACATAATATATAAACGGACTCGTCAGTCGAATTCATGAACTTAGTCTAGATGTTGTTGTTGGCCAAGTGGGATAAGAAACAACACATTCTAAACAATATTGCTATGTCGAAAATATCTTCATAAAACTCCTCCGCAATTGTTCATCGATTGTTCGTTTTTTCCTCCTTGTAGCATTTTTTCTCACGGAAATAGTTGTAGAATTTCATTCCCAGGAGAGAGAAATTCATATTCTTTGACAAGTACTTAATAACAACCCATCACTCAAATTTGAGAACATGCAAGCAGTGTTGCGGGTAGTTATATTACATGCAATTAGTGTTTTGTACTAATGAGAACAACCTGTCAATCAAATCTGATAGCAGATATTCAGTGTCAGGAATAATGAGACTCATTAAATTAGCGATTGTCTGCTCGACCTTCACAGGTTGAAACAACTGCAGATGGAATACGGACAACACCATGAGTTGTTGTATCGTGATTAGTGATAGACGAGCTGAAAAGTGTCTACTCTAATAAGAAGTGAGGGAAGCTGACTCAACATCTTGACCGATTTTCTTAAGGGGAGTTTTTGGAGAAGAAAGGAGAGAGTTTTTGCAACGAATCGACGAAAATTGTTGTTGTTTCTTCTCTGAAGTGACTGAATAGACTGGAGTTTCCGCCTGTTTCAAATGTGAGCGCCTTGTGATTTCGTGTATCACGCCGTGTGATAATTAAGGTCTGCTGCAGACTATGTGTTTTGAGATTCGACGAGAAATCTGAAAAATCTTCGACCTCGGAGTGAACTGTACTTTTGATTTAATGGTGCATTTATAGTCAAATTTTATTTCTAATTTTTCATTTCTTTGTATAATAACCCAGATTAATTATATATATAGTGCTTATAAATAAAAATTAAAGTGTCCCCATGAACCTGAAAGTGACCCTCTTCTTGAAGTCGTTATAGGTTTAATATAGGCCGAGACGTTACAATACGAATAGCATTCTCAACCCAAATTAAGCTATTCAATTTAATAACATGAACAACATCTGACTCTTAACTATTTGCATAATTTTATATTGCTTTTTTTTACTCTAAGAACATATATAGAAAATTTTAATTTAGAGAAAAAACATTTTCTCTCACATTAAGCCAAAATTATAAAAGATCTCCGAAAGAAAAACTTTAAAAGAATACGAAATACAAAAGAAAAAATTTAAAAAAAATATTTTATAAAAGATGATTTATGAATAAAGGTATTAAATTTTCAGTCCAAGATCAAATACCATCAAATGTATGTAAAATTTAAGATAAATTTAGAAACAGGTTTGTGTTTTCTCAGTTTTCTAAGAAATATATTTCCGTTAAAGCCAGGAAATAGATTGTGCAAACAGATGCTTCCAGGAAAAATAAATTGATTACTATGTTCCATTCTAAAATTCCCGAAGCAATCCGGATTACATTGTGCCGAGTTATCGTGAGATATTCGCTTTTAAACATGCCATCTTTAGGGATTCCTTCTTTAAAATTTAAGGACAAGCCATGTTTATTAAATTAAATAGAATTCTTAAAGAAAAATAAAAAGATGTTTCTTTTTCTCAGTACACTAAAATCGACGCATGAACCAGAAACGATTTTTAAAATTTATGAACGACTTTATTGAAAACGCTGTAGAATTCGCTTTACATTGTATAAATATTGTTTATTTAAACCTTGAACATTGATCCAATTCTCCAATATTTTAAAGTAGTTAAGAAACAGTAATTTTAATTAAATTAATATTAATTTTAATATCGTATAATTAATAAAATTTGTTTATTATAAAGAATTATGTAAAACCAATATTTCAATATGTATATCAATATATTTTAAATTATAAAATAGTCATTTTAATAAGTTTAAATAAATAAATAAAGACATGTAAATGCATGTTATATATTTTCTTCCTCTCAGATGGTACAAATGATTTCATAGTAAATTCAAATATATATATATATATATAAAAATTATGTTTATTGGTAAAATGTGATAATGCACTCCTAGGTTTATTAGCCAGATAGACATACAGATTGAGGATTAATATTAATGATAGTGTGAGATTTTGACACGAAAAAATTCAATTCAAAATCTTGACAATACATAATGTGAGATATATAATGAGAGATAAAGAGGCGTAATTAATGAAATGGTATCTTTATATCATCATGATTTGCAGCTACAAATAATAAATATATCCACTCCCGTATTCTAATACTGATTGCAATAGCAGCATTATGTCCAACATATGAACGGTAATGACTACCACCTCTTCGAGGAATGGTTCTACCGCAGCCATTGCCTATTCTATGCTGGTATGCGTTTCATGTCAGTTTATATGCTGTTCCACATTATATATTGCTATTCCATATTTTATAGCTGATATAATATTTCATATTATACTATTCCAGAGGCCTCGTTAATATTTTATTTTACACCCATTTTATGGCATTTTGGAAACTCTCATCTCTTCGTACGAAGAAGAGCGAATAGAGAGGGTGAAAGTAAAGCTCAATAAACCTAGTTTATTCCTTAATATTTAGATATCTTTCCAAACAATCTGGTTTTTTTTTCCATCTCACAATGGAAACTTGAAGATATGTATGAAATAAAAATATTTCTTCAAATATAAAAAGAACTTTCCACAACATTATATAAATATACATACAATATATCGGGAATATTTCCAAATTTCTTTTTACTTAAAAGTAATCAAATGCACTTCTGACATGTTAACAAAAGCCTGGCCCAGATAGTTCAACTATATTAAAAAAAAAATTAGAATTTTTAAAAAATCCGAAATTACTAGAAAACTCTTTTTCCAGCTTATCCATTTCAAAGTACTTTTTTTTCCCAATAAGAGAAACCGATCATTTTTCTTTCTTATGACAAGATGATGAGCCAAAAAACGGGATCATATTCTTTAACTTGGCATAATGCACTTCCGGTTTCCTATATCGTGAAAGGATAAAAAGTTCACCAAACAGGCGCCATTATATTCTCTTTTCCTGCCAATGATAGTCTCGGAGATCTCAGTAAATCGTATCGCAGATATAAATGTTCCAAACAGGTGTTATCATTCCGCCAAAAAGGCAGTTTCCGGAAGAGAAATGGTGTTTTCGATTATTTGTTTGTCTAGTATTTTAGACAGTTGGAATTCTTCTTCGCTTTATGACATAGAATGATATTGTTTCTTCAAATGCCGGGTACATGACCTGAAAGTGCTTCGCTACTGAAAGTACAAATATGTAATAAATTCCAAGCGTTATTCAAAAAAAGGCAACAAGGGCTCTCTACTAAAGTCTTATCATACAAGAAAATTAATGGACTCAAAACGGACATGACAATTTTGAATGACAGTTGCCAAAATGAACAGTCAACCTATAACTTTTCTTTTCTTTTCTTCACATTTCACTTCTTTATCATCATCATAAATGGCTCGACAGCCCGTTGTGGGCCTTGACCTTCTTTAAAAGATCCAGCCAGGCTGTTCTCCTCTTGGCCGTGGACCTCCAGTTTTTTATCTTAATAACATTAAAATCTGAGTCTAAACAGTCGACCCATCTCTTTTCGGTCTTCCCTTAGTAGTTGTCCGAAAGGGATTACATTGAAAACCTTCAAAGCAGCTCTATCACTTTCCATTCTCAAGAGATGACCGGCCCATCACATTCTGTTCAGTTTAATAAATTTTAAAATGTCAATATCTGTAAAAAGTTTGTAAAGTTCAAAAATTGTATCGTCTTCGCCAATTTCCATTCTCATTGATACCACCAAAAATAGTTCGTAGCACATTTCTTTCAAAGATTGCCAACATTTTCTCTTCTCTTGCTGTTAGTGACCATGTTTCAGATGCATATGTTAATACTGGTCTTATGAGAGTTTTATACAGTAAAATTTTAGTTCTTCTTTTTAAAAAGGTGGGATCTTAATTGGCTTCTAAGACCAGCAATAATTCTCTTTCGGATGTCGGGGCTGATTTCATTTTGGTATTCAATCCCAGATCCCGGTTAAGTAAACTTTTTAACACTTTGAAATCTAACAGTCTAATCTTTGTTGCTCGATTTCAAAGAAATCACCAGGATAATCTCTCTTTCCGCAAAACATTTCACTTCTTTATCTAGGGCTATATATAGAGGAGAGGGTGGAACATCCGTGGACCTCACGTGGCCCATCGGTGGTTATACCACAAACAGCCAACCAAAAAAAGATATTGGTGGGGAGAGAACAGTGCCTTCCGGAAGTTTGGTTCGCTGCTCTGCGATCATTTTCAGCACACTTTAGGCTAATTAGATCGAGACCTACAGTTTAACATGGATTCAAAACCACTAACAAACATCCATGCCACAGCCAGGATTCGGACCTGAAATCTGGTCAGAATCTGGTACTGAAAATCGGGTACCAATGGCCAGAGCGCTGGCCAATTGGCCGTCAATGTCGCCCGTCTGGGGGACTTTCAAATATACTACGCTTCATTTGCTTGTCGTACGGAAGAAATCGCAGAAAACTCCCATCAGACATCAAGACTATTGATGCGAAATGCTGTACATACGTAGCCACAATCTCCATCAAGTCTCATAGTTTCTGAAAGCAGTGACTACAACAATGTCAGCGGATTCGAACTTCAACCTTCCTGCACCCTAGTTGGGCACTTTACCACTGAGTCCCGACGAATCAGGCAACTTTTCTTGTTAGGAACTCTTAAATTTCATCATTCAAATGTGCAATTCGTTTAGTTGTTGTATAGGAATGAATAAAATATTAAGTTTCCGGAGACACCATAAAATGACGCTCGCTTACTTATTGAAGAAAACGCCAAAGGAAGGCTTAGCACAGCATTTACATGGTGTTCCCTCAACATTGCACACCCTTTGTTGGACACGAAGATTAAACTATCTGCACCCCAGATATATTCACTGCATAGACACTTATTAGGTTTGTATTAGGTTATATTATGTTTGAAAGCCGGATGTTCTGTCACGGCCTGATGGGCAAATAGTTAGCGCTCTTGCCTTTGGTACCACAGTCTTCAGATTTGAACCCTGACGGTGGCATGTATGTTAGTGGTTCGCAAACCACTTTAAACTGTAAGTCCCGGTTTGTTTAGTCCTCGTGTGCACAAGATGACCTTAGAAAGACAAATCAAACTACACAATGTTTAGCAGTCACCAACGCTTTCTATTAGGCAATGCTTAATCTATGACTCTATTAGGCTCTGATACATGATCTGAAAGAATTATTCTTTTATAAACGTTTAAATGTAAAAAATGTAATTTGAATGTTTGAGTAATTTGAAAGTCATAAAAATTTATTTTTTTAAATTAATTTAGATTGAAAAATTGTTTCAGTCTTTATCTTATAAATTATTAATGATATTTAACAAATTAAATAATGCAGGAATCGGAAATAGTAATAAAATGTTCGTTAATATAATAGAAAAGATAATGAATAATAAAAAATTGTAGATAAAAAGAATTAATAAATAGTAATTAAAAAAGATAATAATAAAGATTAAAAGTAAACATTTTATCTAACATTTATCTAACAATGTCTAAATAATTGCTTAAGCTTTCGCCGAGACTATTCTATATCTATGTATATAATTCTATGAAAATAAATTTTTTTGCCATTTCTGTTAACTAAAAAAATGAGAATTTAATCCATCATTTAATTTCCTATAACATGGATGAAAAGTTAAACAAACTTATGTATGTAAATAATTATTGAATTAAACTGAATTATTGATTTATTAATATTATAAAGAATTAATAAATCATCATTTTAAAATAACAGAAAATTGTTTTGAAGCATAATTTGGAGTATTTAGATAATTATAAATTTTGATACTGTTACAGATCTTGAAAAGATAAGATTATTGGCATATATAATTGGTAAATAGTAAAAAATAATAACTTTCAAAATACATTGATAGTAAAATGCACATAAGTGACTGAAAATAAAAATTCAAATTTATTTATCATTTTCAAATGAGATCATTTTTCAACCGAAGATTTCTAGTAGATGCAGCTTTTCCGGAGTACATCAACAGAGGATTGCTATATTATACAAACATTATGCCATTGCAATCTTTGAAGGAAGGCCATTTAGGGGGAGGGGGAGGCTGCATTTTCCTCTTCCCTTTTCGAGCCAAGCTAAAAGACTCCTTTCTATGGGATTATCGTGCCATGATAAGATGGGCATTTCCTTTTCATCATCATTTGTCTGTTTTCCAGTTGAGTTGTTTGGAAACACAATAAGCTATACATCGAGCTATCAATTCTTTTTTTTAATGATAAAAATGCATTTTTTTAAATTTTTATAACAATTATGTAATTGTTATTATAAATAAATAACATTTTATTTTAGTCACACTAATAATTATAAAAGGGGGCTGATAGCTGAGTGACTAGCACTCTAGCGCTTGATACCACAGGTTTCAGGTTCGAGTTTTTGTGGTTCCATAGATGTTTGTAGTGATTCGGAATCCCTTTAAACCGTAGATTCCGGTCTAACATGATAGTAGAGCGCTGTGGGGGTATTGCGACTCCACGTCCGTAGCTTATCTTCAAGTTACACGCACCTCCTGGGTAGTGCTAAGTGGGTAACGTCGGTGCAGCGCTTGCCTTAAGGCATCCAAGACAACTGTCTAAGTGTTTGTCAGCTGCATTAGAAAAAAATAATTATTATAAAAAGGGGCCCGATAGCCGAGTGACTAGAACTCTGGCACTTGATGTTTCGGGTTTGAGTCCCGAAGGTGCCATGGGTGTTGTAGTAGTTCAGAATCCACTTTAAATTCGTAGGTAACAGTCTATTGTGACTGTAAGAGCACTGGGCGTAGGACAGACAAATCTACACTGTAAAAAGAAAATATCTCATGTCTCTGCTGTTGTTCTAATGCAGCTGGTAATACAGAGACAGTTAATATCTATACCATAAACAAGGGCACCGCTGTTATTCATTTAGCACTACCAAGGGGCTATGTGTAGCTTGAAGATATGCTATGAACGCGAGTAACACTACTCCCACAACGCTCTACGATCCTATTGGACCGGTACCTATAGTTTAAAGTGGATTCCAAACCACTACAAACATCCATGGCACCTCCAGGATTCGAACCGAAACCTATACTACCGGATATCAGTCCCCTATCATCTGTCTCTAAATCTGCAAATAGTCAGACGACCTTGGCCCACCATAGGGCTGTTGCGCCAATGAAGAAGAACAATAATTTTTAAAAATTATTCTCATATCGATTTTTGATTCTAATAAAAATTCATTAATCAAAAAATGACAACCTTATTAAGTATTCCTTGATTTGAAAATGCGATGTGTTGATAGATATATTTAAAACGTTTATTAATAACATCTATCTTGATCAAGTAAATGTAGTTGGGAGGCACTGCAATACTTCGTATTAAAAATTGAAAAATTTTATATATTTGGCAAATATTTTCTTTTATTTTTGTCTGTAAATTTTATTAATTCATAGAAATCTCTTAAGATCTACATGCATCTTCAAATACGATTTGCAACAATGTATATTATGAAACCTTCAGAAAAATAAGCTGTGAAACCTGACAAACCTATTGCATAAAGCATACTGCAAAAATAATAGATAATTAATCGAACTTTCTCGCAATTCCAAACGAGTCCTAATTTCCGCAATAGGATAAGGAATTGTCAATATGTCGTCCGTTGCCAAGGTAACCAATATGACAGTTGTCATTAAATCGAGTATTTGTTCTAATATATGAGATGCGACATACTTTAAAAAGTATGTCGCAATATAACTGTAACAATAACAATGTATGTCGCAATATAACGTTTTAATATAACTGTACAACTTTTAATACATAAAAAATCTTTTGCAATGATAAAATAATTAAAAATATTTTTGCCTGATCACATGATTTTAAAAATTATGCAAGCTCTATAACATTCATTAAAAAAGATTATAAGAATATATTTTTAATTTATATGTTTAATGAAAAAATTTATCTAAATTAAAATTTATAGTCATGTCCTTTATATTAATTTTATATTTTTTTCTCAACTATCGCAAGTATCTGAGCATTTACTATTCTTTTATAGTTTAAACTAATGCCATATTACTACTTTTAATTTTTTTTTTAAATTGTTTCCGAAAATTGAAAAAAATTCAGTACGTATGCATCATTTTTTTTTTTTTTTTTTTTTTTTTTTTTTTTGTATTTCTATTGGTGGTTGGAAATGGGTAATTCTACTGGTAATTGTTAACAGAGTTTAATTTTCGAGTTACCAGATTTGAATTCATATGATGACTTTTTCACAATAAAAAAAAAGTTGATTGTTACAATTTGTCTGATAAAACCTGACTCCATCTGATGTTACTTTACTTTAAAGAAATTTTCCACATTTCACTTACGATATATATAAATATGGATTACTTACAGCCAATAGTGTTTCTGAAACATAATATTCGTATAAACCTTTGAAAAAAGTAAAAACAAAAAAAAGACAGCTTGTTTTATAACATTTTTACTTGTTGTTATTATTTTGTTGTTGTTTGTTGTTTCTTATCCCACTTGGTGGGGAGTACCATCTAGACCAAGTCCATGAACACGTGTAGACTCATGGAAAGAGGGGCAGCTTCTGTTGTGATGGAAAACCAGTACATAGAAGTCTGAATTGGCTCCGTGGCGCTATAGGAGGGCAGGCTTTCAGGGCGGACTTTTGGGGGAACTACCCCCATTTGTGTATTATATGGGAGAAAACTCTCGGAAAACTCCCACTAGGTTGTCCGACTACCGAGGCAAGATACTGAACATACAAATACTCTACAACGAAACCGCCAGTGGATTGAACCTCCTCCCCAATGCTAGCCAGCGGCGAACGTTGCAACTTAGTCACGAGTCGGGCATATTTTCACGTAAAACTACTTGGCTACTTACTAAAACACCCATGTTAACGAAGTGGATATCACAATTGATGATACATTTGTGTGTTTTGCTCATGAGTGATAAATTATCTGTTACACTTTTTAATTTCTTTCAAGTTTCAGTAATTTATGTCATAGTATTTTTCTGCAAGATTTATATCCACTTTTATATACCTATTTTATTTGAAATCTGAAATCATCATTAACAAATATCCGGAATTCTTGTTATTGGTCTTCGGTTATAATAATTTAACATCAATATCAAATTATAGGTTTATTTTGTTATATTATAACAATATATAGGAGTTCTGAAATACTGTTTGAAGAAAAGAAATAAAACTAATTGTTTCATGTCCAAGCTGCATTTGTCAGATGTGAAGCAGTTTCAGTTTAAAAACCAAATGCATTTTTAACTTTTATGTTTCAGATTATATTATGCATAGCAAAGAATAATTAATTTATTGATTATCTGTACAGGGAAATTTAAACACTTTTTAATTCGATTCTGATAGAAAATAACCACAACATTCTGTTGCAAACATTGTTATCGATAGCATTCTCGATTTTTGGCAAGCGTTTGTATCTACAGAAATGATTACCAGTAATTCCATGTTGTAAGAGGCAACGTCATCATTTTTCTTTCAGTAAATATGTTTTTTCCTCTTAAAATACCAGAGTCTTTCATGCAAAAAGAAAACAGCATGCGATATCACTACCATTTTGTGTGTGTGTGTGTGTGTGTGTGTGTGTGTGTGTGGTGTGTGTGGTGTGTGGGTGTGGGTGTGGGTGTGTGGTGTGTGGGTGTGTGTGTGTGTGTGTGTGTGTGTGTGCTCTGTGCAGCAATTGAATACGTAAAAACAAGGAAATTTATTTTTTGAGACTGTAAAAAAAAAAAAAAAGAAGATATTATATTCAAAACATCAATTTTCGATTTTTCATCAGTGAATTATAAAAAATATATTTAACAATCTGATTACGGAATACTGCAAAAAAAAATATTGTAAGAGCCAGATTGATATCCATAGTAAAAAAAGGAGAATCAATATGTTTCGTGGTATCCAGAACATTTCCTTAATTTCAAGTTCATGCATTATCAGAGAATTTGTATATATGGAATGGGTAATAAACTATGTTCACATTTCTGAAATTTTTTCACATTACCATTGTTTTATCAACTTTCATATTCGACAATTTTTAAGTTTGTAAATCCTTTTGCTTCCATTCCTTTCCTTGAAACTTTTTCTTTTTAGCCAATTCTGTAATTCCTCCCAAATCATTCTAATTGAGCCTTTCCGTTCAGATATAATATTTTAAACCTATATCATATTAATCTTTATGTTCTTGTAAAATGTAATTAAGTGTATTTTACTAATTCTCCAAAATATCTTGCATGGAAAAAATACATATATTAGACTGCAATTAAAAGTTAATGATTACAGAGTTACTTTTCAGAACGTAAAATTAAAAAAAAAAATTTTTTAAAGTAAAAAATTATCAAAATTCTAGGACAAAATATTTAGAATATGTAATTTTGATGTATTTATAATGAGTACAACTTGAGGTATAAAACTGAGAAACAAAGAGAAGAAATACATGCAGAAAAGAATTATCAACTTCAACCATTATTCCAAAGTACTCATTTGGCAATGTAGTGCTTTAACAATATAAAAGGTTTACATTTTTTCAAACACGATTTTCACCAAAATTATTGTGATGTGGGTCCTATTACTTTTGTTAGCTTACTGTCCTGGAAGACTTATGGCTTATTTATAGTGTAGCATTTCTTCTCACTAGAAGAATTTTAGCATTTCATTCCCAGGAGAGAGGATGTATGTTATTTGAAAAATATATAACAAACCCATCAGTCAAATTTGATAGCAGACGAGCTTTAATATGAGTAATTATATTACATGCAATTAGAATTTTGTACTAAGGAGAGCAACCTGTCACTCAAATCGATATCATGTATAATGACGAAATTAGCGAATGTCTGTGCGACCTTCAAAAGTCGAAACAACTACAGACTGAATATGAATTGTTCCATCGTGATGGGTGATAGACCGAGCTGAGAAATGTTTACTGCAATGAGAAGTGAAGGAAACTAGAAAATTTTGCTGTTTTTCTCTGGAGTGACTGTATGGGAAATGGATAGTGAAAATGATATTTTTGAAGAAGTGAAGGATATTTTTTTTGGGAAGAGAGAGAGTTCTGCAATGAATAGACAGAAGTGTTGTTGTTTTTTTTTTCTCTGAGTGACTGTATGTGACATTCCGTCTGTTCCATCGTGATGGGTGATAGACCACGAGCTGAGAAATGTTTACTGCAATGAGAAGTGAAGGAAACTTAAATGGATATTTTTTTTCTGTGAAGAGAGAAAGTTCTGCAATGAATAGACAGAAGTGTTGTTTTTTTTTTTTGTTTCTCTGAAGTGACTGTATAGGCCGGACATTCCGTCTGTTTTCAAAGTGAGCCTCTTGTGGTTTCGTATGATAATTACGCCTTATGATAATTAAGATTTGCTGCAGACCAGGTGTTTAAATTCGTCGTAGACTCAAGAGGTCTTAAAATCTCCGAATTTATATCCTTAATTTTCTTCTTTTTTGTATGTATATAGAGATAGATAGATAGATAATTTTTATAAATAAAATTTAAAGTGTTCCCATGACCCCTAAAGTGGCCCTCTTCTTGAAGCCGTTACAGGTCTAGTATAGGCCGCGATGTTGCAATAATGTAAATTTCAATCATATCGGTCATGAAAAGTTGATCATCTCTTCTTGTAAAGATAGATTAGATGTATTTATAATAAACTGTATAAAACTTTATGGCTACTTTCTTGCATAAGATCTTTTTAGTCGACATTTGATCTTTATATTAAATGAAACATACAAATTTTCTTTTTTTATTTTCATAATAATAGTTACCAAATATCAAACACATTTTAGACCCATTTAATGAAAACCAGTTAAGATAACAAATAATACATTAACCAACAGCATATGCTGATCATTGTTTAAAGACAAAAGCATACAAAGCTTTTCGTCTAATAGCTGCTTACTATCCGTGGCTTATTTAAAAATTGAAGTAATAGCATTGGAAGAATGAATTATTCATTATCTGCAC
This sequence comes from Caerostris extrusa, assembly GCA_021605095.1. Classification (NCBI taxonomy): domain Eukaryota; kingdom Metazoa; phylum Arthropoda; class Arachnida; order Araneae; family Araneidae; genus Caerostris; species Caerostris extrusa. Next base: position 68,527 of record BPLR01002619.1, on the reverse strand, counting down.
GTCAAAATTTACTGATTTAATAGATTCTGATAACATATGATGCATAAAATAGTTTTTTTTGAGAACTTTTCATGAATATTTTTACTGTGAAGAGCATTGTTATGTATAAAGTCAACATAGTTCACGAAAAATCAGTGAACTGTATTACGACTTCAATACATCATAATGAAAACAATTACCTCTACATCATTGTAATGGTAATGAAGAACAGACACATAAGTGAGTAAAGGCATACTAAAATACTTGCAGTTTTACTTCAGGGAAGGAAATTTATTCAGTGACATTTAGAAAACCGAGTATGCAAATCTATTATGCTTTGATTGCCAAAGGTTGTTTATAAACTAGTTTATGAAATTGCATCTCTGAAAATAATCGTAATAGGATAAATCCTGTATCTTGAACACCAAATATCTGAAAAACCTGCAGATAAATATCAACCCATTTGATTATTATTATTCGTTGCTGATTTTATTTGAAAGGCACTATTTCTTACATTGGAAAATACTGAGAAATATTACACAAAATAATTGCATAAAATATAAAAAAAATTTTTACTTCAAAGGTATTAATTACAGGAAAGAAGCAATTTCTATGTTAAATTAGAATGTTTAGAAATAAATTAATAAATAGCTGGAAAAGAAAACTATAAAACCCAAATTTCTACATCTTCTTCAATAGAGCAACAGCCCCATGGTTGTCCCAACAGTCCGTCTGCCAACCGGACAGAGGATAATATTTTTACAGGGTAGGGTTGTCAGCCTTACGCCCAACAGTCATATCAGACCGGGACCTACGGTTTAAAGTGAATTCGAACCACTACAAAAATCCATGGCAACCCGACCTGTGACACCGAACGCTACAGCGCTAGTCACTCGTCAATCAGGCCCCAAAATAATATATAGATCCAAGATATATAAATATTCTTGAATTCTGCTTTATAAAACAAATGTTTTAAACAGTATCAATCTAAAATGTAATACATTAAATTTAAACTTACATGCTATGCTTTTCCAATTAAATTATTTCGTTCTTTCAAACTTTTAATGACCAACAAACGCTTTTTCAATTGTGTGGGATAAAACGGTCACAGAAATAACAATTCGTATCCGCAAAAAATTTTGGTATTTCTAACAATTAATTTGTGGCTTAAGGCATAGACGGGGTCCACAAAGTAGGAGCACTTTTTCTGCTCAAGCTTACAAAAAAAAAAATATTTTTTAAATATTTATAAAGCTTGAGTGTTCAGTTTCTTACTTCTCTTGGTTGTGGTATTCAATACAAACAGGTTTTTTTTAATAATTTCATAAAATCTTCCTCATCCCTCAAGTTGAGATTTTTTTTTAATTAAAACTTTTTGTATTAATATTTTGTTTTATTTTTATTTCTAAATGTTTACATTCATGGAACATAAGAATTTATTTGTCCTATCCCTGCCCAAAAGCAAGAGACAGTACGTATTTTAATGAAAGAAACATTTTAATTAAAACCTGTTTCTTTATTGATATATTTACGTTTTACTTGTGCCCTAGTGGTAATGAACGAGATTTGTGTTCGAGAATATTTGAATCTCGCGATTAATTTGGAGATCTCAGCAGAACTACTAATTAAGAACACATCAGATATTAGGAAAAAAATTCAAGAAATTGTGTAGTTATGTTTGTTCTTTTTGTCTTAAAATAGCTTCATTACAGAAATTATAATTGTTATTTATTGAAAATAGCTTCTAATGATATGATTTTTTACAACGCTTGAAATAACACATAAATGTAAAAATTTAACAAAAATAAACAAATATTTCCGTGCAACGAGAACCAAATTAATTTGCTAGCAAAAATTTATATTCTTTACAGATCTAGAGTAATTTAAAAACATGAAACTATGTTAATAAAGAACACTGAATTACAGGAATTTTGAAATATTAGCATTTAATTTAAACACAATATTTCAAGTTAAATTTAAACAGAAATTTGAATTAGGGATCAATTTTTTCTGGGTTTCCAAAGTATCTAAAACACAAAAATTATAGTTTAAAAAAAACTAAAAAACACGCTTTTAGAGTTAATCAAACTAAAAAGTAAAAAATAATTATTAACACAAGAATAAAATTACTGACAAGAAAATGAATGTCACTGTTCTTAAAGCGTGGGGTGCTCGATATCAATTGTTATAATTTTTCACTAGTTTCATTCCGAAATGCAGAGTTAGATTAAAAATGTCATACAAAGCACCCCACACTTTTAGAACAGTGACATTCATTTCCTAGTCAGTAATTTTATTCTTATGCTAACAATTTTTTTTTTACTTTTTAGTTTGAGTAACTCTAAAAGCGTGTTTTTTAGTTTTTTAAACTAATTTATTTTTTACTTTTTAGTTTGATTCTTCTAAAAGCGTGTTTTTAAACTATAATATTTAAATGAGGTCCAGGTACGGAGGACTAGAACTATAGCTCTTACAATAATTCAAATGTGAGTAAAACAACGGCTAAATGCGAATATGTCGAGCCAGCCAGGATTCGAACAAGGAATCTCCTGATTCGTAGTCAGGTGCGTTATCCGTTGTGCCACTGTCCCACGTAGGTTTGAATGTCTTAGGTACTTTCATTCTACATGGGTTAAATTGCTCTTCATAAGTTAAAATAAAATCACTAATCCTGACGATCCTAATCATGATGAGATAATAAACTTATCAAAATATTTTATTGTCGTCGGTCCTTGATAAGTCTACAACGTTTAAATTAAATCGGATCGCTTAAAGTAGGGCAAAATCGAGCCCAAAGAGTCAGTTACAAACAAACATACAGGTGAAACTAATAAAAGCGTATTAAAAAGAAACAATTAAAACACCGTGTTCCCGTTTACTCGTTCTATAACGGATTCCTTTTCCGAAAGAATTTAGAATGTTTTTTATTAAAAGCTGCAGGATATTTTCAATTCGAAACCTTTAATTTGTCAGAAATATTTTTATTTATTATTTTCATGGATCTCTACAAAGAGTTTGAGGTTTGCTCGATCGTACGCTAGGACTTTTAATTGATTTGGCCGTAGACGTTCCACGAAAAAATGTATGTTATGTAGGAGGAGACAATAGTTGAAGATACGGTAGACGAATTATATTAGCTTAAAACAAAAATGTTTTCATGGAAAAGTTTTCATGGAAACCTATCAACTCAAAGGTCGTTCTATTTCAAAGCATGAACAAATTATAGATTTAGTTAATAGTGTTTTCCCCACTTAATATAATTACTTCTGTTTATTGTATTATTTTAAGTTGCTAAGAAAGTACCGATAAATTACTTTAAATGTTGAAAGAATTAAATCATATTGATACTTATTTACAATCTGTATTTGAATAACTATTAGATAGTCCAGTCACATTAATGTGAACATCTGTCAAAAGCCAGAATATACACTCTTGTATATTCTGAGTTTAAGTGGAGTGTGGAATGTGGTATTAAGTGGAATTCTTTATATACACTCCACTGCAATGTGCTGCCACCTGCCTTTTGGGAATGGTTATTTCACGTTGACGTCGAAAGTAGGTGGTGGTCACATTAATGTGACTGGACTGTGTATAGGCACCATTAAAGATGTATTTACAAAAGTGAACTGATTTTTCCGGTTATATTTTTAGCAAATTTTGTATCTTCATGGTTTTCAAAGGTTTAATTGCGCTGAATAATGTTTTATATCCAACACTTTAAAAAAAAAAAAAAAGTTTTACTAGAAACATTAAAGAGGATTTGTTAAACTGAGGTCAGACTTTACTTAAGCTATTCTAGTAATTCAGACATACTTGCATACAGAAGATTCCATTCAAAAATTGCTCTATTATAAAAGTTCGATGAATTGTCCCATCTATCTTTTGCATGAAAATGGTAAAATTTCTATGCGATTAAACATGAGCTTGTTTGAAATAAATTTTAGCCTCTTGAAATCATCAGGCACCCGTAATTTTTTTCAATTCTTACTATTAGTTCACACTCTCCTTGTATATATCTTGTTCAAATTTTCAATCGTTCATAAAATACTTTTTTTTTTCATCCACTCAAGTTCAAATACATTTTTTTTTTTTTGAACTTGTAGTGGATAACACTAGATGTTAACACAGTTTCTTCAAATATTAATTCATTCATTAAATTTTATTAATTAATTTTAGTTTTATACGGGAGAAAAAAATTTCTCTTATATTAGATATTTAGCAGGATATAAATTTAGGAATAAATACCGTCAGTGGCGAAGCGTGTAGATCGCTGGAAAAAAAATTTCTTTTTCAGATTCTTTTTTCATTCTGCGTTCTAGTTAGTCTGAGTCAAGGAGGGAACAAAATGGAAAATGAAACATGTGAATAAATTAGTGAGAGAGATGGAAAGATGGAAAGTATGTATATGAGAGAGAGAGAGAGAGAGATTTTTTCTTATCTAACTTAACTTAAAAAAAAAAAATGAACTTGAATGAATCTAACTTAAAAAAAATGAATCTAACTTAAAAAAATGAATGAAAATTATTTATAAAGTACTTTCTGCAATATAGTGAAAAAAAAAGAGGAATTGACTTTAAAAAAATTGCTTTTACATTACTTGTTTCTAGATAGTTCTCTTGTACTCAACTTGATTCTTGCATAAAATGCTTGAGAGCTAAAACAGCATAAAGTGAAAATATAAATTGGATTTCACTTCTGAACCCCCACTATAAGCTATAAAAAGGAAAGACAGTATTTTCAGCTTTACTTCTATTCAGAATCCCTTTGACAACAAGCGCCCTTAGCAGAGCTCCCTGAATGTAATCCATCACATGAATATAAATCCATTTAATCCATGGATTGCTAACTGCCAGTCAAAATGATACACCCATTCATGAAGAGTATAGACCATCTAGAAGATTAGGAGCATCATTTAATCTTGAATCACAAGAATGCAATTTTCTAGCTGCAATGCTTCAACGTGAATGATAGGCACATGTCAGAAACACTAAGATTTATTAGGTACAATAAATCCAAATTTGTGCCAAACAAATCAGTGATAGAACGGAAAGGAAACAACCAAGCAAATACTTTAGCGTTTAGAACTGAAACAAAAATATAAATAAAAAATAAGTAGAGGAACAGATAATGTGTTATAAAAAGATAATGAATACTGAGACTTATTAGGAGCAATAACAAAACAAAGACATCAGTGATAGAACGGAAAGAAAACAACTTAGCAAGTACATTAGCGTTTAGAACTGAAACTAAGATATAAATTAAAAAATAAGTAGTGGAACAGATAATGAATTATAAAATTAATCAAAATAGAATTAAGTTGATAGACAGCAGCTTTTTACCAATCAGCTCAAAACAATTAATTACAAAAATCTTTTCAACGAAAACAACCAAAATGATTGTACATGAAAGATTAAGTTAATTGTTATACTTCCATAGAAAATTTTCCTTATACAACTATTATATATTATCAAATTGAGTAACAAAGTAGAATAACAGATTACAAAACCATTGCATATGAAACTGAAAGTTTATTTGATACACCTTCGTAATAGAAGGTGCATCAATTAGCCCATGCAGGATGAACATGAACACTTGAATAAAAAATACAGGAATCATAAAGAAAACCATTATAATCGAAATAAAAATTAGAAAGACAAGCAAATATGATATAAATGATAAAAATTAAACACAAAATAAACAAGAAACTAAAATAGAAAGATATATAAATTGCAGTGAAAAACCTTAATATATGAAAATACATTGCATTAAAAAAATGAGTATGAATCCAAATGAATTATCATATAGTTTATACGTAAAGTAATGGGAAAATAAATGAAAGAAATTTAATCCAGCAGATTGATAATTGCCAGCCAATTAATATACACATTCATGAGGATTGTATTCCATCTAAAAGATTGAAGCATAATTTAATCTCGTTTCTTTCACAAGGTTACCATTTTCTTGATACATTGCGTCAACGTGAATGACAAGCAATGTCAGAAATACTGAATTTATAAAGAGCAATAATGAAACAAATAAATCAGTGATAAAACGGAAAGAATACAACCTATCAAATGTATTAGCGCTTAGAACTAAAACAAATTTATAACTAATAAAAATGAGTGGAGGAACAAAGTAAAATAACAGATAATAAATCACAAAATTAATCAAAATAGAATGAGCTAATTTTATAGACAGCTGCTTGTTTTCTATGGTACACTGCTCAATTTTACTAATTTGCTCCGAAGAATCTGAAAACTATTAATTCCAAAAACATTTTTTATAAAAACAACAAAACAATTGTATATTAAAGGGAAAGTTAATAGTTGTACCTCCATAGAGAATTCCTCTGTACAACTAAAAACATTTTTAGTCCATGCTCTGGATAAATACATGGATCAAAAATATTGCAATCTTAAAGATATCCATTACAATCGAAATAATAAATTAGAAAAACATGCAATCAAAACCATAAATGATAAAAATTAAACCCAGAATAATCAAAAAAAAAAAATACAAAGTATTATAAATTAGCAGTGACAAAGCGGAAATATATGAAAGTACAATACATTAAAAAAATGAGTATGAAACCAAGTCAATTATCTAATAGTTTATAATGAGAAAATGGGAAAATAAACGTGAGTAATTTAATTCTGTAGATTGATAACTGCCACCCAATTAATACATGCATTCATGAGGAGTATCGTCCATCTAGAAGATTGAAAGCATAATTTCATTTCAGTTCATTCGCAAGGATACAATTTTCACGATGCATGCGTCAACGTGAATGACAGGCACATGTCAGAAATGCTGAGATATATAAAGAGCAATAATGAAACAAAGGAATCAGTGATAAAACGGAAAGAAGACAACGAAGAAAATGCATTAGCGGTAACAAATTAGCTAAAAACAAATTTATAACGAATAAAAAAATGAGTACAGAAACAAAGTAAATAACAGATAATAAATCACAAAATTAATGAAAATAGAATGAGTAAATTTGACAGACAGCTGCTTTTTGTGTGGTACACGGGTCAATTTTGCTAATCTGAAAACAATTAATTCCAGAAACATTTTATGAAAACAAGCAAAACAATTGTACATGCTGTATGAAAAGGGTATTGTGTTGAAAATCATTGCTCTACCTAAATAGTAAATTCCCTTATACAACTAAAAATATTTTAGTCCATGCAGGTTGAACACGTGCATCAGAAATATTGTTATCTTAAAGAAAACCATTGTAATCAAAATAAAAAATACACAATACAAACAACGATCAATACAAATAATAAAAACAAAATCGATCAAACTATAAAAAGAGGTATATAAAAACTAAAATCAATGAATGTAAAACCAAATTAAAAGCATTTTATGAAAGCAATTGTAAAAAAAGGGTAAAAATCATTGAAGGATTCCCTATACAACTAAAAATATTTTAGTCCATGAGGTTGAACAGGTGCATGAAATATTGCTATCTTAAAGAAAACCATCGCTATCCAAATAAAAAATACACAATTCCCAATACAAACAACGTCAAACTATAAGAAAAAAACCAAAAATCAGAATTAATTATCTAATAGTTTATACACAAACTAACTGGGAAGTAAATGAAAGAAATTTCATTTAGATATCTCAGGTTCATAATTCTTGTATACATAAAAATGCGCTCCTTTGAGATTTACAAATTATAGGAAAAAAGATATTTTACTATAAAATCTTCAGCTTTTTTTTTTTTTTTTTTAATCAGAACAATATTTTCACATATATTCAGTATCTGTGAAACCTCTCGAATTCCATTTGAAAAATTGTCGAATAAGTCGATTAATTTTTAATCGAGTTTTGGAGATTTTTTCAATTTTTGAAAATCCCATGGATATAGTTACGGTTTTCTATCCTTGAACCACTATCTCATTTTAATAGTCATCAAGTTACTAACCAAGATTACCAAATTAATCAATTGGAGTTACAAGAATTTATTACAAATGTTACGAAATTGATCTTAAACGGAATAATTTATAAAAATTATAATACTTGCTTAGTTGTTTATAATTAGAAAAATATTTCTATAATAAAAGAAAATCTGTATGTCTAAGAGATTTTGTTATCCAAAAAGAATTAAATAATTAATTCCAAATCCAATCAATAATTAACAATTTGTGAATTATTTTTTTACTCTTTTAAGTAAAAAACTAACACAGTACAAATTAATAATTAATTAATAACATTTAGCAAATAAATAATAATACTAAAAACTAGCACACATAAAAACAGAAATACTTAAGATCAGACAAATCACCTCTCATGTTTCATATTGACTTGACTAATCTAAACTGGGAATTTTGAGATTTATGCCCGCTAATGCCACTTTATCTCATTTTATCCAAATGCATGTAAAATAAAGAAACACTGTAATAATGATAAAAATTATGATAAATCTACTATGAAAACCGAAAATTCATGTATCTATTATAGTCTTTCAAATTTGATAAATCTCTTGTTGAGCTTTGAAATATGATTTGGAAAGAAATAAATTTTTTCACTCTATTTCTGGAGACCAAAAGGAAATAAAAAAAATAATAAATATAAAGAAGAAATGAATAGATGAAAATAATGATCAACTAGATCACGACATTGTAAAAGTGGAAAAAAATTTTTGGATTACCAACTTTATAAAGAAAAAAAAATTGGAAATGAAGTTGGGATTCCCCATGGCTTATGAGATTACGAGACTTTCTGTAGATAATTAAGTATTGGCAAAGTTTTATAATACTCCTCCTCAGACAAATTGAATATCCAAGAAAAAAGATAGAATATTGAATTCAAAAGCATTTTGTAGTTTATTTCTTAGTTCCTCGTATTTCGTATATTGGAACAAAATGTGTACCACAATTTCCGGCGTTTTGTAGGATGGACACAAAGAAGATGGAATGAGACCGAGTATATGGCGTTTGGCGTTTGATGGTCATGCTTTTTGTGCAAATTCTAGAAAGTAATACATCGTCCTTTTGAATTGTAGGAATGTGAGGATTGAAGACTATTTAAATGTATGAATTCTTATGAGTGTTTTTCATTTTTCTCATTGAACTGTTGTATTTTTGCACTGCTTTCTTCTTTTTGTTGCTATTAAAAAAAATTAGGTGTTCCGGAGATATTAAATGAAAATGTAGATAATCATTGCTGATTTTGCTGATTTTTCATTCTCTATAATATACCCTCCCTATCCTGGAGTCTAAATCAAGTCTTTTGTTAAAATTCTGTTTAAGATGTTATCTAGTTGGCTTCCTAGATATTTTATGACGCGATGGATTGAAAAGTTGTAATTCTTTAAAACGGAAGAACAGAAAGATCTGCAGGATCTGCTAAGTTTGATACGGGTCGAAATAGTGTAATACCTTGAATATTTTTTTATCTTTAAATGCATTAGTGTGTTGTACTGGTGGGAGTAGATAGTTAGGGAAGTTTCTTTATTGCTTGGCTGAAGGTGGGGTCTTTAATGAAGACTTGAAAATCTGAGGCTTGTATTTGACAGATTTCTTTAATCATTTGTTGGGTTTTCAAGGCGTGCAGTTTAAGCAATTTGATTATTTAATCCTTTGTAATATAAGAGATAAATAAAGGAATACCAGTATGGAGTTTAAATGAAAAAGATTCATCCTTTGGATTACATAAATTCTTCGGGCTTCTATGAAAAAAATATATTGAGATTTTGAATTTGAAAAATTATTTAGGGCAGGTGATGCACGTGGCCTTATGCTCCTCCCAACAATTAGCGCATTTATTAATTTGGTCTGAGCATGAATCGGTGGAACGTTGGCAGCTGCAAATTTTGCATGCAACCGGATTTTTACAGTTAGTAGTAAGATATATGATTAAGAAATAGTATAGACACTGATGGGGTTTATCAAAAACAACAAAAATTTCTGTTGTGTCAGGAATAATCCGGCGTGCTCTGATCTGGCGTTGATCTTTTTTCTTGGTAAGCGGATAATGGCATTGGGGTACCTATAAGCGCCTTCACATTTTGTCAATTTACGGGCAGTAACAAATTGGTCGGTGGATATGAGTAATTTACTGCATCTAGTGAGGCGCTTTTAAACGATGTATTTTAAAGCAATTACTTTGGGGAAATGCCTTTAGGCTGTGCTTTGGGAATATTATTGTTGGGAACATCAAGAATTAAAGTATACCGTGTGCCATGGTGAAATTATATGTGTATTACTGTCTGAATATCTCGATGAAATTTGAAATGAAGATTGTCAGACAGACGATGGTATCATTCATAGTAAGTGTGATAAAAAAAATATTCGTTCATAAAATAGAACCTCGTTTGTTCATAAAATAGAACCTCGTTCGTTCATTATAGACCAAAATAAACTAGCAAGGATATCACAAACGGAGTTTAAAGTAAAAAGGGAAAACTATTTACTTAACTTACCTAAAATTAAGACTAAATCAAAAGAAAAATTATAGAAACAGAAATATAACCTGAAAGCACTAACAATTGGATAAACTAAAGAATTTAAGCAGCTAAAATTTACAGAAAATACGCACCCACTCATTCAGCATTTCGTCTACCCGTTTAATATTTAAACAGAAAAAAATATAAATGAAATGGAAACGAATATGCTGAAATCAAATATCTCAAACTGATTAAAAAAATATCAGGCCAAATCGCAAAATAGAGGCAATTGGGATTTGGCGAAATTTTTGGGGCTCCAAATGTTTGCCAAGTCGCCAAATGGGCAATTCTGCTTGCAATTTTACAATTCACTTCACTTCACTTGCAATCGCAACTCCCTTTACTTGGGATACTTTGGCGAAAAGATTTCTTGGGGCGAATTCCCAACTGCCCCTATTCTGCGATTTTGCCAAATACCAAACTGCCATTTTTAAACTGCGTAAAATAAATGTTTCCTTCATTTCATTTATTTTTTTAAAGCAAAGCAAACCTGAAGGAAAATTACTCTCAAAAAAATCCTAAAATCGTAAATTGAAAACAATAAGAATTTATAGATATTTTGAATAAACAAATTGGCAACAACTTATTCGGCGATTCTATTTATCTACAAATAAATTTTTATCACGCTCAGCAAATCACAATAAAATGAACAATCAAATTTAAATTAAGCCATTCAAATTTTTATATTAAAAAATTACAGGAACAATGCAAAGTAGGAGTATTTTTTGTCTAACCACTCAAGATAGAGAGAATGTATCTCAGAAGTATTTGGACTTCGTCTCTTCGCCAATGCGCGACAAGGGCGTTGAAACACTCCCAGGAATGAATCCCACTTTGAGCAAAAAATTGATATTAAAAGGATATGACAAGGCCTATATTGTCTTGGGGCACTTTCTATTGCTGAAGAAACAGAAAGAGTTATTTCTAGATTGGATGAAAGACGTTTGCGGAGCTAGCAAAAGTCAAGCATCCTTATGTTATCGGTGTCTTTCGGATTGGTGCGATATGTTCGCTTAATGCATGAGGTTTCTTCAGATTTTTTGAAAAAGTTAAAAAAAAAAAAAGATTAAAAAGTTACTATGTTACTACTTTATGTTTACTTATGTTACTACTTTACTAAAATGTTACTATTTACTTTACTATGTTTTGTTTATATCATCGTAATTTTTCTTTCCCCAATTGTTTGCAAAACAGTGTATTATGAAATTTAATTATTTATATTAACTCATTTTGATATAACTAAGAAACATCAACATTTAATTATTCATCCTTTTGATGTCTGTTGGATATTTCAATTTTTTTTTTATTGACACTTAAGATCACATTATTTTTAAAGGAATTTTAAGAATGTTTTTTGACCGCTTATACATTAAACTGTTTAATATTTAAACTTGCCATTGGCAATTACATTAAAAAATGAAGTATTCTTTCCGATATCAAATTTTCTACGTCAAGATATTATCATAAATAGCAAAAACAACTCTATTTCCTTGAGGCTATTGGTTATTGCTTCTAGTAGGCTTTATAGGAATTGAATTTTTTTTTAATGAAAAATATTTATGCTATTAAAATATTTCCTAATTGCCAGCAGCTATTTTTCATAAATAAATATTTTACTCAATATTAAGATAAGACTTTTTTAAAAAAAAAAAAGTCCCTCAGAACTCTGTGTGTATAGTTTAATTTTTGATAAAATATACTTTATCATTCTCTTCATATGAAAATTGTTTTACAAAGCAAATAAATTGAAATATTTTTTTAACTGTGCTCAAAAGTACCAAATAATATTTCTAAATAAAAATTTCTTATTATCCATTATAAAAATATATAATGTCCTCTATTGTCCTAATGTATTTTTCTGTATAAAAAATCTTTTCTTCTTAATTTTGGTAGACATTATGCACAACAATGATAACCATAACAACTTTTGATAGATTCAATTGAATTTAACGTAAATTTAAAATGATTTATCTGTTGCATCAATCTTATTTAATTTACTGACTAGTACTTATAGGCTTCAATTTTACAAATTATGTTTAAATTATATGCAAATCAGATTTATTATATATAGGGAGAGGCATAAAATAACTTTCTCTGCTTGTAGACATCTGCAGGTAAAACAAATAAACAGAAACCAAATTTGATATACAGGCTGTTGAAGACATGGAGAGATGATTTCTGCAAAAAAAAGTGCCAAAACCCGCCAATAGCGGTGATTTTGGCGCTGCTTTCCGTACTCACTATGAAATTTGCACAATTTAGATAGATTTCTAAAATTTCCTAATGTTTACGTGACAGGAGCGCTACTCATTCCCATTTAAACTAGAAAAAACTAACTTTCAGTCAGCAGTTCCTTGAATTATTGTTGATTTGTGGTTAAAATGATTCTAGCTTAACTCAGTGTGCTTTACTCGTAAAGTTCTTTTTATACTAGAGACTGTAATGTTACGGTAGTTCTTAGTGAATTTAGAAAGCGTAAACTTCCGTTATAATTTTAGTAAAGGACCAATGTCCTTTGTAGCACTGAGAGGCAAGATAAAAAAAATCGAGGAAACAGAGGACCAATAGAGGATGAAAAGCAGTATCAGATCATGCAGTAACAGAAGTTGTCCTTAACTCAGTGTGCTTTACTTAAGTTCTTTTATACTAGAGACTGTAATGTTACGGTAGTTCTTAGTGAATTCAGAAAGCGTAAAATTCCGTTATAAATTTAGTAAAGGACCGATGTCCTTTGTAGCACTGAGAGGCAGGATAAAAAAAAATCGAGGAAACAGAGGACCAATAGAGGACGAAAAGCAGTATCAGATCATGCAGTAACAGAAGTTTCCCTCCAGTATTCGATAATACAAAGACTAGAAGTGGTCCAAGCACTTGTGCAGTAACTCGCCCAACAGATATGCCTTTTTGCTACTGTCTGGAAAATCTTGCATTTTTATCCGTATAAGATATATCATATACAAGAACTGAAATATTTTTTTGAGAATATCACTTCTACTTGTCCCATTACTGGTGAGAAATATTGTCAAATGCATGAAACTTTTGTTATTCCTGAATTTGTCGTAAATACTTGGATACGACAATTTTTATGCAATATGAAGCACGACTACATATTCTTCGCTCAGTACTGAACCATTTACGACTGTCTTTTAGTAATGAGAAAGTTATCAGAAAATGTTTACCAATGGAATGGCTACCCCCCATCCTCCTGATTTCACCCCATCCCAATTTACCTTAAATGAATCTTGTATGCTGATGGCGTTACAAGTCTAACGCCATCAGCATATTAAAAGTCATTGAAAGAGAACATAGAATGAGTTGTTAAAACCATCAAGCGTGACAATTTAAACGCAGTAATAGAGGAAGTCTTCATTTCATTTCTTTCATCATGTGCATTTTTTATTATTCGAACATTTTAATGAATCTTGAAATAATCCATTAGTTGTAATTATTGATTTTTTTTTTTGTTTTTGTTTCCCACAACTCCAAAAGCACGTATGTATTAGGAAATTTAAAAAAAAAAATCTTCCTAGATTGTGGAAATTTGATATTGCGTACGTGATAGAATCTCCCTAGTGGCGACTATTGCTACTTTTTTTTTTAAGGGAATCATATCCCTATGTCTTCCACGGCCTGTAGATGAAATTTAGTTTCATTCTGATTATTAGTTTCAGCTGCAGATGTAAATATCTCTAAACATGTGAAAGTTATTTTCTGGGCACCCAGTATAATATATGCATATATACTCATGTTTGTGAAAATTGCAACACACTGAAGGACTTACGCGAGTGTGTTGAAATTTTCAGGAAATGCAAATTAGCGCATGATGTGCAAATGATTAGAATTTCAAATCCGTAGCGCATGCGTATGCTGAGCAGCGCCCTTTGAACGGCGGATGGATCCGAATAAATAGACGGCTGCAGCGAGGCGTGTATGATTATCGGTGGTTATCTGCTAGTGGTAAACATTAGCTCAATCGTTACTTATGCCTCTTCGACGAAAGAGAGCCAGATTTGAACAACTTACAGAGTTTGAACGGGGAGAATCATCGGCCTTCGGGAAGCTGGATTGTCTTATCGTGCAGTAGCCGTTCATGTACAGCGTAACAGCAGCACAGTGATGCGGCTTTGAAGCAGCGGACTGACGAGTGTCGGACAACTCGGAAATCCGGGAGTGGACTCCGAAATGTGACGTCAGCTCGCGATGATAGACACCTGGTCCGCATGGCGCTGACGGACCGTACAGCTTCCTCTAGACAATTGGCAGCACAGTGGTCAATAGCTACAGGTGTTTCATTGTGTGCTTCATCAATTTGTAGACGTCTGCTGCAGCGTGGACTGAGCTCAAGGACTCTTTTATACAGGATCCCTCTCACGCTAAACCATCGCCGCCTGCGGCTACAATGGGCCGCTCAGCATAGAGACTGGCGTGCTGATTGGCAGCATGTCGTGTTTTCTGACGAATCCCGCTTTAATGTGTGGTATCATGATGGCCGCATTCGTGTCAGACGCTATGCCGGTGAACGCCACTTTCCGGACTGCATTATCGAACGCCACAGTGGACGAACACCCGGAGTTATGGTCTGGGGTGCCATATCATATCATGGACGATCTCAATTGCTAAGAATTGTGGGCAATCTGAACAGCAACCGGTACATCAGGGAAGTTCTACAGCCCCAAGCTCTTCCCTTCTTCAAAGATTGCCAGGCGCTGTATTTCAACAGGACAATGCCCGCCCTCATATCGCTAGGACTGTTCAATCCTACTTTGCAACGCGGCAGGTACAGCTTCTTCCTTGGCCTGCATATTCCCCGGATATGTCGCCGATTGAACATGTGTGGGATTTCGTTGGTCGGCGTCTCGCTCGTGATCCTCGTCCTGTTGCTTCTGCAGACGAACTTTGGGTGTGCATACAAACGATATGGAATGCTCTTCCTCAGGCAGACATTCAAAATTTGTTTCACTCCATGCCACGCCGTGTAGCAGCACTTATTGCGGCGCGTGGTGGCTACACAAAATACTGATTCCGATCTCTTGTTATTGTTTGTTTGCTTTGAACATTTAATCATTTATTCGTACCACTATCACTCAACTGTGTATTAAATTTCATTCAATTATGACGATTCCTTCATGGTGTTGCAATTTTCACAAACATGAGTTTATATTAGTGTATTTACTGCATGCATTCATTTTAAAAGGATAAAAACATATCTTGTGAATACTTTTTCTTGATATCAGTTTACTTATCGATATCACTAAGAAATCTTACTTCAAGGTATCAACACTATTTAGAAAAACGCTATGCATCTTTCTATGTCTTTTTTTTTTAAGAAACACTATTCTACATTCCTATTAAATGCTTATTCAGTTCTGTGATAATAAATTTGTTTTGAAAACAGACGTCCGCCTGAATCGGGGCAAATGACATAAGATAAATGTACCTGGTAATTGAAAACAGTTTGTTAAAAAGAACTGAAATATAGGTTCGAGGGAATAGGTATAAATAAAATTGTTTTGTGTCATATCGAAGGATTTCATGGTGTAGCTCTAATTCAATTTTACACGAGTATGCGTTTAATATTTTAAATTGAATTTTAAAAAACGTTACACAAACCATAAACCTTTATCTGATAAATCGGATGGCAATTTAAATTTATGTAAGTAAAGAAATATTGAATTTAAAATGACAGAAGATAGTACACATAATTCTGATACTGTTACGATTTTGAAAAGATTGGCTAGAAGTGATTGGTAAGAAGCAAAAAAATAACAAATTTCCAGAATACAAGGTGGTATATATGGAAAGTAAAAGGTAGGTAGGTATGTAGGTAATCCTAGGTAGACTTTCCAAAATACATAGGTCTGAAAAAGTATTGTTTCAAATTTTGTTGTCGTGTTCAAATCAGATCATTAGCAACTGCAATTAGTATATGCAGCTTTTTCCAGAGAGCATCACAAGAGGTTTGGTACATTATACAGAGATTGTGCCATCGCACACTTGAACGAATATCCTCAGGAGTGCCATTTCGGAGGGTTCTACAGGTTCGAATCCTGGCAGTTTCATAGATGTTTTTAGTGGTTCGGAATCCACTTTAAGCCGTAGGTCCCGGCCTAATTAGCCAAAGTGTGCAAAATATGATCGGTCAGAGCGTTCTGCGTTTTGTGTTCATCATAAGATTGACATTTTAGGGTTTTAAATTAAACTGTTTGGAAGCAAAACAAGCTATGCATCGAACAACTCATCTGTACTTTTTATTGATTAGAATACAATACTTAAATTATCTTAATAATTTTGATGATAATTATTATAAATGAATTTAAAATAATGATTTTTATTATAAGTTTTATTATTTATTATTTTAAACATTGATTATAACATGATAATAATTTTAATAATATAATAATAATTTTTGTATAATAAATTTTATTTTTACTTGCAATAATAGTTATACAAAAATATTTTTACTATCGATTTCTGATTCTAATAGGAAATATCCATTAATAATTCCCGAAATGAATCACTATATTAAATTTTGATATTACTTAATTTGAAAATTTGACGGAATATGTGTTTAATGAAGTATTGAAAATTTTTTTAAATAACATCAATCTTGATCAAGTAAATAAAGTTGGGAGGTATTGCAATACTTCTTATAAAAAACAGTAAAATTTAGTAAATTTGGCAAAAACGTCAGAATTTTTTTTGTCTCTAAATTTCATTAATTCATATAACTCTTTTAAATCTACATGTATATATATATATATATATATATCAAATTTTCAACAACTTAAATTTGCAAGCTCTAGACAAGATAAACGGTGAAACCTGACAAACTTAATACGTAAAGTATATTGAAAATGATTAAAATAATTAATCGGTTTCGCGAAGCCATATGAGTCTTAATTTCTGGAATTGGATAAGGAATTGCCGATAAGTCGTCCGTTGCCATCGTAACCGACATGACAGTTGTCATTAAGTAGAATATTCGTACTATTTTCTGAGAATTCTTTGTACGAAGGAATCAACACGCTTTAAATAATCATATTTGAAAATAGCTGTACAACTTTTAATGTATAAAAATATTTAACAATGAGAAAATAATTACAAATATTTTTGCCTGATTACAGAATTTTATAAATTATATTACCCTATAACTGCATTTATTTCCTTAAAAAGTATAAGATTAAACACAATACTTCATATACTCAAACTTCATATGTATATACAATATTCATGTGTTCAAACTTCATTTGTATGTACAATATTTCATGTGTTCACACTTCATATGTTTACGCAATACTTCATGTTTATGCAATACTCCATGTGTCAAACTTCATATGTATATACAATACTTCATATATTAAAACATCTTATGTGTATACAACACTTCATACGTTCAAACTTCATTTGTATATACAATATTTCATGTGTTCAAACTTCATATGTTTACGCAATACTTCATGTTTATGCAATACTCCATGTGTCAAACTTCATATGTATATACAATACTTCATTTTACGCAATACTTCATGTTTATGCAATACTCCATGTGTCAAACTTCATATGTATATACAATACTTCATATATTAAAACATCTTATGTGTAGGCAACACTTCATACGTTCAAACTTCCTATGTGTATACAACACTTCATACGTTCAAACTTCCTATGTGTACACAACACTTCATACGTTCAAATTTCATATGTATATACAACACTTCATATGTATGTACCAAATTTTATATATTCAAACTTCATATGTATATATAATACTTCATATGTTCAAACTTCCTATTATACAATACTTCATACGTTCTTCATATTTCTAAAACACAATACTCCATACTTTCCTTTGAAAAAGTAAAAACATAAATAAAAGACAATACTTATTTTAAAAACTTATAACTTAATATTTTTTTCTAAAACAACTTGGCTACTTACAAAAACGCCCATGTTAACGAAATGAATAGCACAATTGATGATATATTGTGAAGTTTGTTTATGAGTGTCAAGTTTTCAGTATTTTATATAATAGTATTTGTTGTGACTGGTAATTTTGTTGTGTGTGGGTAAGGGGTATTTCCTTTATTTTTTGTATGAATCCAGGAATGGTAGATAACCCTCCCGGTCACACGGTCAGGTCCAAAAGAACCGGTCGGTTTTGGTGGGACCCTTTTTTTGGAGTTTTTGCGGGCAAAAAGGAAGACCCGTTGAAAGCAGAGCGAACGATCTGCGACAGTGCGTGAGCCTGGTACACAATTTTTTGCTGCGAGAATGGCTACTTGGATAATTTATAACATATATCTATGTCCATCTTTGAATTTGTGGGGAGCATTCTTTTTTGTTAAAGGTTTTGAGGCTACTGGTAAATCACTGCCTACCCACTCATGGGAATATTTCATTTGAGGTATGCGTAATATTATGATTGCTTCTCTATAAACATTTTTTATTTAGTCTGTTTTAAATGCCAATGTAAAGATCCTAAATTTGATTGTAATTGTATATATTAGTATTCATTAAAAGTAAAGAAAATAGTTGTTTGTTTCAGTATTCATTTTCGTATTTTTATTAATTGTTTTTATATTAATGTTACATTATTTGGCCGTCCTACGAGTATAAGTAGATTAACGGCATCATTTCTATGTCGGTTTTAACAGTATTATTGTGCAAATTGTATTGCTGCTTTTAGAAGCCAATTTTAATTGAAATCTGAAAGCACTATTAAAGTTCATACAAAACTCTGCCATTCATCTTCTATTATAACAATTCAATAACCTTCAATACAAAACTATTATAGTTTTGTTTGTTATATTATAACAAATATAAAGAATTTTTTTTTTTATTTCTAATAGCAAGAGAAAATGACAAACTCTTAAAGCACACAAGAAAAAAAAAAAAAAAGAAAAAAGTCAATATCACAT
Organism: Caerostris extrusa; assembly: GCA_021605095.1. NCBI lineage: Eukaryota > Metazoa > Arthropoda > Arachnida > Araneae > Araneidae > Caerostris > Caerostris extrusa. The sequence continues at coordinate 49,171 of BPLR01002619.1, read as the reverse complement.
CAGCAATGTTCAAGAACTCCAATATCTTTTCGGACTCCCCGAGCAAGGTCGGGAATTCAGATATATAGTGCCTGTCCATGATCTCGTCTTTCCCATTTTAGGCTATCAAAAATGTCAATGCGGTGCAGATGGCTCACCAAACAGTCATGGCCCACCGCAAGTCTAAATTCAAGAAAATTACATTCAGTTTTTCAGTTTTTCGAAGTCTAAATTCAGTTTTTCAAAAGTTTGTCGGAAACATTTTGTTCCAAAATGCTTTCTTGGAGCGTTGCTGCATGCCGTTAGTAATAGACCTTTTGCCATCTAGGACGTTACCAGGGATGCACCACGGGGTTGGTAGAACTAACATAGCACCTCAATATAAAGAAGTTTTGAACTACATTTCCGTTGAATACTGTAAGAAGTAATGAAAAAGATCATTTTACACCCAAGCTACATTTATCTGGCTGAATCTTAGAGATCAAATGCATTTTTTTAGCTTCTATGTTTCTTATTATATTGAGTTGGGAAGAAAATAATTTTGGTTTTCCCATTTAAATACATATGCCCAAATGCACCCAATCCAATGTTATATGCAGCATAGAATAATTAATTTCATTTTTAAATAATAAATTATATTTCGTGTTTTTTTTTTTGCCGCCAAGATATTCTAAAGCTCTTTAATTCTATTTTGGTAGGGAATCAACAACTAACCACAAAATGTCTAAAATAGTATGTTCTTTATAGCACTTGGTCGACAGCAATATCTAGTCCAAGTCCATGAACCCGTGTGGTGTCATCGAAGGAGGGTAGGTGGGCAACTTCTGTATCAAATATTATTACTTATAGTATCCTAGAATTTTGACAAACGTTTGTATGTACAGAAAGGATTATCAGAGATTTCATGGTCTAAAAGGCAACGATATAATTTTTCTTTCTGTAATTTTTTTCTTTAAAATGTTAGCATTGTTCTGTGTCAGGTTTGTTGCAGAGGTGAAATAGCCTGTGATATCACTACCAATGTTTTTTATCTTAATTCTGTTTAATGAATATTAATATATTGTGTTTAATTCTGTCTTACAAAAATGAGAACAGTCATTTCAGGTATTTTGTAGATAGTATTTGAAAAATTTACTTATAAATGGAAAAGTAATGCGAAGAAGTTAAGTTCGATCATTAAAACATTTTATTAAACCTATTTTTCTAATTGTCCATTTATATAATTTAAACATTGCAGTAAATTCCCAAATTTAACTAGGTACTCTAATAGGCGAATTGTTACCGCAAATAAATATAAAACTTGATATAATTAAGAATTATGAATTCTATTGAATATTTTCAATTTAATAAAATAAATAAACGTAATGGAAGTGAAGTTCAAATTCTCAGCAGGACAAGAATAATTTCTAAAGGAGAAAACAGAACTATTATTGCTTTGTTTACGTCGTATTATTATTGATTATATAAGTGAAATAAACCGATGTCCAAGTTTAAATTGTTCGTAGTAAGTGGAAAGGACGATAATTGCCATCCAGGAAAACTTTCAGGGGTAAATTGCCTCATTTCAGTGTCTGGAAATATAGGAATTATTAGGGGTTACAATTATAATTATTACAATTATTAATGCTGCACATTATAAGCTATACATAACATTCTCGCTTCAAGAAAAAAATGATTGTAATTTTCTGCACTATTAAATTCGGTTTATTTTTGCAAACTAGCAACAGGTCCACGAGGCGTACAATTGAGTTATTTAGATAAAATAAAGTACAGAAACGTAATTACTATTGTTAAAGTAATTAACAACCTTAAATTATTTATATAATCATGTTGAAATCAACAAAACATATTCGTATTAAATAAAACAATGAAAAACATATATCATAAGTTAAAAAACTATGTAAAAAAGATAAGATATCCCAATATATAAGCTCAATTAAATATTATTATGAGCTTATATATGGGATTCATATTCTTTTTTGCTCCATGGATCTCCTTTCTTTCTAAGTTGACCATTCCTTCTGAGTAACATTTTTCAATGCATAAAATGAATTCAAAATAAATTATTTATCTTAACAAAATGATTAAAATCTTTAAATGTATTATTATTATAATTTTTTTCGAACATTAAATAATAAAATACAATATAAAATGCATCATATTTTATTACTAAACACTTGCTATCCATTGAAATATTCTGTCATATATGAAACAGTTGTGTGATAATAAAAATCTATTAGTAAACATGATTATATATAAATTAAAAATTTACTTTATATATTCATATGAGAATTGCTACATTTCAGTAAAGGGTAGTAAAAATATTGATGATGATTTTTGAGACCTTTTTTCAATTCCTTCTAATAGCTCACACTCTCCCTATATATATCTTGTTCAAATTTTCAATCGTTCATAAAATACTTTTTATTCATCCACCAAGTTCCAATAAATTTTTTTTTGAACTTGTAGTGGATGACACGTGATGTTAATACAGTTTTTTTTAAATATTAATTCAGTCATTAAATTTAATTAATTAATTTTTAGTATTTTTTTATTTAAGTTGCATATATCTACCAATAGATGGCGCCAGATAAACTTAAAAAAATGAATAAAAATTATTTATAAAGGACTTTCCGCGATAGAGTGAAAAAAAGTAGGAATTGGCATTAAAATTTTTTTATATTACTTGTTTCTATTTTAATTTATTAACATTACATAATGCACCATTATAAATTATACAGCAAAATTATAAGTATTTTCTATGAAACATGTACACAAATATATATATAATTATTATTTTAATTATTATTATTATTTATGTATATATATATAAGTAACGGAGGGCAATAAATCCCCTCATTCAGATACTACACGTTTACAAATTATTGATTGTATTTTGCTCTTCAAACGTTCACTTAATATCATTTTTGTTGAAAACATTCACTGGGTTCTGTCGCATGACTTTATTTTTCCAATATAAGACCAAGATGCAATGTCGAACTGTCTATCTTCACCCTGTCTATCTTCGAACTGTCTATTCTATTACCCTGTGATATCGGAATGCATCGATAGATATATTGCTAACTTGGATCCAGTCATCCATCGAGGAGAAATAACATGGTTTATAATATCTTGAGGGTGTCCTTGATAAACCTATCCTCCGAATGTTATAAATAATTTATATAAGTTTTAAGTTTATTTAAGTATTTACTTTGGAATTTGCTAATTTCCTGGAAGACTTATTTTCAACCCTGTTATTCCATATTTATAAATAATTGTGTATTTTTTTTTTATCTGACAATGCGACTCATGCAGTCTAGTCTCGTGTTATTTGTTTTTGTCTAATAATTTTCAATTTCATTGCTGCAATTCATGCCTACTTTGAATCTTCAACAGTTTCTTTTCTTTATTTGAGCGGTCTGAATTTGTGGCATTTCATCGTTTTTGTATTGAGAATGTTATGATGGATTTGTCATACAACCTGATTCACTTTCATTACGTCACAATGAAGCACATGAGAATTTAAGATTAACAAATAGTGTTATGGCATTTGTTGTGAAAAATTGTCGTTCATACATTGTCCATATTGTTAATATATTCTTATATAAATATACACTGAAGTGACAAAAGTCATGGGATAGCAATATGCAAATTTTCAGATGGCAGTAGCATCGCGTAGAACAGGTATAAATGCGCAGTGCTTTCGCAGAGCTTTCATTTCTGTTCAAGTTATTCATGTGAAGAGGTTTTGACGTGATGATGACCGCACGACGGGATTAACAGACTTTGAACGCGGAATGTTAGTTGGAGCTAGACGCATGGGTCGTGCCATTTCGGAAATCGTTAGGAATTCAACATTCCCAGATCCACTGTGTCAAGAGTGTGCCGAGAGTATGACATTTCAGGCATAACATCCCACCATAGACAGCGCAGTGGTCGACCGCTTGCACTTAACGACCGAGACCGGCGACGTCTGCAAAGAGTCGTAAATTCTAACAGACAAGCAACACTGCGTCAAATAACCGCAGAAATCAATGTGGGACGTACAAGGGACTTGTCTGTTAGAACTGTGCGGTGAAATTTGGCTTTCTTGGGCTATTCCAGCAGAAGACCGACTCGAGTGCCTTTACTGACAGAACGACATCGCTTGCAGCTACTCTCGTGGGCACGTGAGCATATCGGTTGGTCCCTAGATGAATGGAAAACCGTGGCCTGGTCCGATGAGTCACGATTTCAGTTGTAAGAGCTGATGGTAGGGATCGAGTGTGGCGCAAACCCCACGAAGCCATGAACCCAAACTGTCAGCAAGGCACTGTTCAAGCTGGTGGTGGCTCCGTAATGGTGTGGGCTGTTTTTTCATGGCATGGACTTGGTCCTCTGGTGCGACTGGACCGAACATTGACTGGAAATGCTTATGTTCAGCTACTTGGAGATCACTTGCAGCCATTCATGGACTTCATGTACCCAAACAACGATGGGATTTTTATGGATGACAATGCGCCATGTCACCGGGCCACAACTGTTCGCGATTGGTTTGAAGAACATTCTGGACAATTCCAACGAATGACCTGGCCACCTAGATCGCCCGACATGAATCCCATCAAGCATTTATGGGACATCATCGAGAGGTCTGTTCGTGCCCAAAATCCTGCACCATCAACGCTTTCAAAATTATGGACGTCTATCGAGACAGCATGGCTCAATATTCCTGCAGAAGACTTCCAACGACTTGTTGAGTCCATGCCACGTCGAGTTGCTGCACTTCGCCGGGCGAAAGGAGGGCCGACACGATATTAAGAGGTATCCCATGACTTTTGTCGCTTCAGTGTATATATTAATCAAATACATGCATCAAATTAAAGTTTGTGTTTCTTTTTTGTAAATCTTCATTCTTGTTAATATTTTCTTGTTGTTGCTACTTATACCACTTGGCAGTCATCTAGACAAGTCCATGAATCCGTATAGACTCACCGTTGAGGTGAAAGGGGGAAGCAGCTTCTGTTGTAATAGAGCACCCTTAGGTAGAAGTCTGACTTGGCTCCGTGACGCTCTTACAATCATATGAGACCGGGGCCTACTTTTTAAAGTGAATTCCGAACCACTACAAACATCCCTCTGAATGTTTACAGTTAAGGAAAACAAATTTTTTATCCCCTTTTTCAAAAACAAGGTCAATATAGATTTTATTGGGAAAAAATTAATGAAAAATTGTTTTTTATTGACTTATTTATGTTTACTTTATTACATTTTACTAGTGGTAACGAGCGAGATTGATGTGATAACATGATTGATCATATTGCATTGACAGCCTTGCAATCTAATAGAAATCATCCGAATTTTCACCAATAGACTAATGTGACTGTTGTTGCAGACCAGTTTTTACCAATGAGGTATAATTGTTTTTGTTTTTTTTTTCAATTCGAAGACATTAATTTGTATAAATGAAAAGAACAAACATTTTGGATTGAACTGCTAACTGAAAGAATAGAATATTTTAATATACGAAATTGGGTTTTCGAAGTGAAGTAATGGAAGGATTTTAAGCCTTGTATTTCAATTAATACATGTCAGTATAATTCCAGTAAAAAAAAAATCTAAATTATTTTTAATATAGAATCTATCTGAACTATTTCTAATAATCTTAATGAGAATCAAGTTTTTCTCCCAATAATAAAATTAATGCGAACACAGTCAAGTATACTGAAATAGTTTCATAGTTATTTTCATTAAAAAATACAATATGACATATAATTGGGAATAAAACAAAGCTTAATGATAAAATAGAATGTTTCCTCAATTTTTTTTTTTTTAATTTCTTTTAAAGAACAAGGGAATCCTTATCGAAATATAACTTCCAATAAATTCGATAGTTTCGATATTTCACGAACTAACTAATTACTAATTAGTAGTTTGAACTACTAATTAAAGCACATCATATAAAAGGGAAAGAAACAGCAAATTGTGTAGGCATGTAGTATTATTTTTTGTCTGAATCAAATAATTGAATTTTGAAAATGGCTTTATATTATATGAATTTTCTACAAACTTTAAATCACACAAAATGTGAAAATTGAACAAAAATCGACAAATTTTCCAATGCAACGAAAAACCTAATTAATTTGCTAATATGAATTTAAATATATTAAAGCAATTTGAAAACTGCGAAACAAAATATAAAATATATTAACAAAGAGAATTGAATTATAAGAAATTTAATTTTAATTAACACTTAATATTTGAAGTATTGAAGTATTTCAAGCATTAAACTGAAGCCTTTCAAGTTAAATTGAAGCAGAAAGTTGAATTAGTGATCAATGTTTTTAGAGTTTCCAAAGTTTCTAAAACATAACAAAAAAAAAAAAAACATTTAATCATCATTTAACATCATTGTACAATAGACTACTTTTCGAAAGAAGAGTTTAGAATGTCTTTTATTAAAAGTTATAGGATAATAAAATAAATAGAAATATTTTTTTAATTTGAAACCTTAAGTTTGTCAACAAGAGTTTTATTTCAATGTCTAGAAAAGGTTTCAGTTTTACGATAACGTATGGTAAGATTTTAATTGACATTATTGTAGATGTTCCACATAAAAAATATGTTTTTTAGGAGAAAGCAACTGTTGAAGAAATGGTAGACGAATTAAATTAGAAACAGAGCACCGAAACATATAAGCTCAAAAGTGGTTTTATTTCAGAGCTTGCAGAAACTTCTTTCGTTTTTTGAAATAACTACATTGAAGGTAACATTAACTTAATTGCATTTTCTCCTACTTTGGAAAATAATAATTATTTTTCGTAGAATTTTTAGTTGCCAAGAAAGTACTGAAGAATTACTTTAAACTTTGAAAGGGATTAAATCATATTGATGTTGGACCTAGTACGGTTTAAAGTGGGTTCCGAACCACTACAAATATCCATTGCACCGCCGAGACTCGAATTCGAAACATGTGCCACTGAGCGCCCGAGCTCTAGTCGCTCTGCCATCAAGCCTCTATTTTATAACACTACAATTATAAATTTCAATAAATACCAAAGCAATACTCAAATATGTTATATATACTCAACCTAACTAAAAGTACAAAACATAATAAAATACAAATAATGCTAACACATATTTTTAAAGACCGCTACCAGTAGCTGATATAGTAGGTGTCAAATTGTTGGCAGCATTGTTCTAATAGGTTTCAGTTGTTATTCTCATCCCAAACGTCTGTGACAGTGTTACGTACAACTTTTTGATCTCATTTATCAACATCAATTAAATATAATCTCCCTTTCACTAAAAATGTTAATTCATTCGTCTGCACAACTGTCCCTATTTTGAAATTTATAAGGCTATCTTTCTAATTGTGACAACTGCCGTAACTTCCTTCAGTCAGTGATTAGATTACATCACAATTTCATATTTTCAAAGACATAACAGTAGCTTAAATTCATATAAATTTGAGTTCAGATTATTCATAAGAGGAAAATTTCTGACTTCGAATTTCTCCTACTTTGTCATTATTATGCTTATTGTAAGCACCGAAATGTAATACATTTACAAACCAAATTTCCCATCTATACCTCAGTTGTTTCTACGTGATTAGTTTTTATAATAGAGTATATGAATTTGAGCGGCCTTGAATGGCCGAGTGTTTCGGGTGAATGGTTTCGGGTTCGAGTCCAGCGGTGCCATGGATATTTGTAGTGGTTCGAATCCACTTTAAACCGTAAGTCCCGGGGAAATATGACTATTCGGCGCAGGGATCACATCCCTATTTCGTAAAAGAAAGCATCTACCGTCTCGAAATCTGCCACCAGTCAGACGGCCTTGGCCCACCATAGGGGATGTTGCGCCCTTGATGATGATGATATGAACCTGAATATCTTTCAACGTGTATTTTAGTAAAAATTTGATTAGATTAAAATAAGAGAGTGTAGTTCTTTAAACAGTTCTTAAGCATGTGTGCCATAATATAAAAAGTAAAATTTGATTCTGATTGAAATGAGCAAATTAAGCCATTGGAAACTGCAAAGAAATTTCACAACTTTCTGATATAGTAATCTTAATAATCATTATTAAGAAACTAAATATTAGTCTTGTAAACTCCTACAATAGATTTCATAGCTGGGCTTTAAGAATTCAATTTAAGAACCGGAATGGATCTTAACGGAACTGGAATAGAACTTAATGGAACATTCAATAAATTGAAGTTAACCAAGATAAAAATAATAAAATCTTACTTGTATTTTATAACCAATAAACTATAGCTTCCTTGGTATATTATACATTAAAGAAAAGAAGGATTAATTTCTCTCCCAGAAGAGAAGAATACACAAGTGACAAAAGTCATAGGATATTTAATATTCGGCCCTAAGTGCAAACTCGACGTGGCATGGAATCGTTGGAAAATATTGCTATATCCAAGTTGTGGTGCAGGATTTTTGGGCAATATGATGTCCCAGTGCTCGATGCATTTTCTAGGTAACAGTATGCATTTTATAAACCCCTCGTTGTTTGGGTATGAAGTCCGTGAATGGCTTGATCTCCAAGTAGCTGAACATAAGCATTTCCAGTCAATGTTCGGTCCAGTCGCACCAGAGGACCAAGTCCATTCCATGAAAAAGCCCAAGCCATTACGGAGCCACCACCAGCTTGAACAGTGCCTTGCTGATAGTTTGGGTCCATGGCTTCGTGGGGTCTCCCACTCTCGAACCCTACCATCAGCTCTTACCAACTGAAATCGACTCATCGGACCAGGCCACGGTTTTCCATTCTTTATGACGTGCCCAAGAGTCGCTGCAAGCGATGTCGTTCTGTCAGTAAAGGCACTCGAGTCGGTCTTCTGCTGGAATAGCCGAAGAAAGCCAAATTTCTTCGCACAGTTCTAACAGACAAGTCCTTTGTACGTCCCAAATTTGGCAGTGTTGCAGACACTCTTGCAGACGTCGCCGGTCTCGGTCGTTAAGTGCAGGCGGTCGACCACTGCGCTGTCCATGGTGGGATGTTATGCCTGAAATTATATGGCAATTTGACACAGTGTTGGGAATGTTGAATTCCCTAACGATTTCGAAATGGCAACCCATGAGAACAGCCGTGCGGTCATCATCACGTCAAAACCTCAAAATAACTTGAACAGAAATGAAAGCTGGAAAGCACTGCGCATTTATACCTGTTCTATTCAGAAAATTTGCATAAATCTAATAAAGATCCCATGACTTTTGTCTACATGAGTCTTTTGAGTACATAATAACAACCCATCACTCAAATTTGGCAGCAGACAAGCAGTGCTATAGGTAGTTATATTATACGCAATTAGTGTTTAGTACGAATGAGAACAGCCTATCATTCAAATATGATGGCAGATATTCAGTGTCATGGATAATGAGACATAAAATTAGGAACGACTGTGCGACCTTCACAGGTCGAAACATTTACAGATGGAACATAGACTACACCATGAATTGTTGCATAGTAATTAGTGATAGACCATGGGCTGAGAAAGTGCCAACTCCAATTAGAAGTAAGGAAGCTGACCACCCATTTTTTCGGATTTTCTAAAAGGGAGGTTTTTGGACAAGAAAGAAAAGAGTTCTTCTACAAGTCGAACAAAAGTGTTGTTGTTTTTTTTTTTTTCTGAAGTGACTGGACAGGTCGGAACTTCCGTCTATTTCCAAAGTGAGCCCAATGAGTTTCCTGTAGCACGCCGTGTGATAATTAAGGTCTTTCGCAGACCGCGTGTTTAGATTCGTTGTAGACTCGAGAACTCTAAAAATCTCCGACTTTGGAGTGAACTGCAATTGTGAATCAAATTTAAATCTTTAATTTTCATTCTATATATATATATGAATGTATATAATGCTTATAAATGAAAATTAGTGTTCCCATTAACCTGAAAGTGGGTCTTTTCTTGAAACCTTTATAGGTCTAGTATAGACCGAAACGTTACAATGAATCTTATTCATTTTCTCTGTGTTACATAAAACACATATATCAGAGTTCATAATCCTTATTTTGGCCAGATGTTCGGCTAAACAAATTAATCTTGCAAAAAAGATAATATTTTTCTTTTTAATGATATTTTATATGTATTAAGACTCTTGTAAAGATACAAATATTTAACGATGTAGTACAAAGAAAATTATGTGTCGTACATTTACGATACGCAAGTAAAAAATTTACAAGAAATATTCTTTTTATTTTTGTAGAATGTTAAAGTAGTAAATGTGTCGTATATTTATTACTCTAACATTCTAAAAAATAAAAGAATATTTCCTGTAAATTTTTTACTTACATATCATTTTTTTCCGGAGAAAGTATCAGCAGAAAAAAAAAAAAGTAATAGATTAAATCCATATTCTATACTTTATGTATCGAATTTTAAGTACAAAAATCTTTCTTTTTTTTTTTTTTTTTTTTTTTTTTTTTTTTTTTTTTTTTTAAAAAACAAAAACGAAATTCTTTGCCAGAATGATTTGATGACAAAATCAAATTATATTATGTCAACAAGGTTCGTTTTTATTGAATAAATTACACGCATTACTGTTTGAAAGGCCTCAATTAAATACTAATGTGATAAGCGGCAGCTGCTCGTTTTGTGTTTCTGACAATGGGTTATTTTTTAACTGGCCGATGAAAGGTTTTTAATTAATGAAATTTCACCTGACGGTGGAGAGATTTTAAAAAGTGTAAACCAAACATTGATTAATGGATTTTGCGTTCGGTGCACTTTTATTGTTCGCTTAATATTCATCCTTTTTTATTATTATTATTATTTTATTTAAAAAAAAAACATTATATGATTCATTATCTTCTACCAAGTATGACTTTGATGAAAAAGCAATAAAAATAAATAGTTTTTTTTTGTGAAAGATGCATTATATTGGCTAGTACTTTCATATACATTTTTTCTGAGTGATCGATTTTTATCCTTATACGTAAGTTTATATTTCTAATAGATTATTGGAGGTTTTAATTCAGTAACATTATCCACTTCTTCAAACAATATCAGCAATTTCTTCTACTTCATTGGTTCAACAGCCTCATGATTTGCCAAGGCCGTCTGCCTACTGACAGATTTTGAAACAAGACATGTTTATTTTTGGGGGTAGAGTTGATCAGCCTACAGTCATAGCTCACTGGGACTTACGGGTTAAAGTGGATTCTAAACACTATAAATACCCATGACAACCCTGGGACATGAACCCGATACCTGAAGCATCGACCGCCAGAGCACTAGACACTCGGCCATTCAGGCCCCCAAAAGAAGTGTAAGCGTCGGGTAAATTTGTGATCATTACATTATCAGTAACATTATCCACTTCTTCAAACAATATCAGCAATTTCTTCTACTTCATTGGTTCAACAGCCTCATGATTTGCCAAGGCCGTCTGCCTACTGACAGATTTTGAAACAAGACATGTTTATTTTTACGGGGTAGAGTTGATCAGCCTACAGTCATAGCTGACTGGGACTTACGGTTAAAATGGATTCTAAACACTATAAATACCCATGACAACCCTGGGACATGAACCCGATACCTGAAGCATCGACCGCCAGAGCACTAGACACTCGGCCATTCAGGCCCCCAAAAGAAGTGTAGCGTCGGGTAAATTTGTGATCATTACATTATCAGTAACATTATCCACTTCTTCAAACAATATCAGCAATTTCTTCTACTTCATTGGTTCAACAGCCTCATGATTTGCCAAGGCCGTCTGCCTACTGACAGATTTTGAAACAAGACATGTTTATTTTTTACGGGTAGAGTTGATCAGCCTACAGTCATAGCTGACTGGGACTTACGGGTTAAAATGGATTCCTAAACACTATAAATACCCATGACAACCCTGGGACATGAACCCGATACCTGAAGCATCGACCGCCAGAGCACTAGACACTCGGCAATTCAGGCCCCCAAAGAATTGCAGGCGCCGGGTAAATTTGTGATCATTACATTATCAGTAACATTATCCACTTCTTTAAACAATATCAGCAATTTCTTCTACTTCATTGGTTCAACAGCCTCATGATTTGCCAAGGCCGTCTGCCTACTGAGAGATTTTGAAACAAGACATGTTTATTTTTTACGGGGTAGAGTTGATCAGCCTACAATCATAGCTGACTGGGACTTACGGGTTAAAATGGATTCCTAAACACTATGAATACCCATGACAACCCTGGGACATGAACCCGATACCTGAAGCATCGACCGAGAGCACTAGACACTCGGCAATTCAGGCCCCCAAAGAAGTGCAAGCGCCGGGTAAATTTGAGATGAGCCAGGGGGGAACAGAGTGACCAGCGCTCTGGCGTTTGATGTCACAGGTTTCAAGCTCGATTCCCAGAGGTGCCTTGGGTGTTTGCAATGATTCGGAATCCATTTTAAGCCGTAGATCCCCGTCTCATATGACTGTAAGAAAGCCACGGAGCCACACATCTCACCCACATCATTCCGAAACTGTATAGGGGCAATTCAGCTCTAGGCACAGTGATATGGTGTGGTGTGGTATAGTAGTAGTAGTAGTCATATTAAACCGGGATCTGCGTTTAAAGTGGTTTCCACATCCATGGCCCCACCAGGACTCGAGCCCGAAAGCCTGTGGCATCGAGTATCAGAGCGCTAGTCACTAGGCCATCAGACCTAATATCAGCAACTAGTGATTAAAAACAAGTACAAACAGGTTATCTCCTCAGTTCCAAGAGAGATAGGGTACACCAGGTTGCCATACTGCAGACCTCAGAATCGTGTAACAATACAGGTACGCCTTCCTGATACGATAGTGTACAATAGCCAAAGGAATGAATCCACTTTAAACTATAGGTCACGGTCTCATATGACTGTAGGGCTTCACAGAGCCCAATCAGACATCTCACTCACATCATTCCCAAACTGTAAAGGGATAACTAATCTCTAGACACGGTGGTGTGGTGTGGTGTAACAACAGTAGTCGTATTAGACCGGAACCTACTGTTTAAAGTGGAATTTACGGATTCTGAACCACTACAAGCATCCATGGCATGGCTGGGACTCGAACCCAATAGCCTGTGGCGCCGAGTACCTTCATTTACCCGACATTATTCCATTTCCATCTAATTTGCACTACTTCCATCTAACTTCCCATTATTTAAATTAGCAAATTAAATTTAGCATTTATTGTCATTGTTGTCCTATCCCTCATGGAAGGAGGGAAGAGGGATGCAGCTTTTGTTTTTGATGGGGTACCCGTATATAGAAGTTTGACTTCTGCTCCGTGTAGCTGAAGTAGGAGGGAAGATTTTTAGGGAAAACTACCCTCGCATTTGCGTATCGTATGGGAGAAAATCCGGAAACTCCCACTAGGTAGTCCGACTAACGGAGCAAGATACTGAACATCACAAACGCCAACGAGTCTCGTCGTTTTTTTTTAAACGGTGCTTACAACAAAGCCGCCAGTGGGCACTTTGTCACGAGTCAGATTCAGCATTTATTAAACTAGTTAATTAAATATAAACAAAAAACAGCATTAAATTTTTCAACATCAGCTAATTGTTAACATCAACAGAAAACTACATATAAATAATTTAGATCCTGTAAAAATAAACTTATAATGTGTTTATAACTTAAAAACTATACAAACAATTTTTTTTTTACTTAAAATTTTATTTATATGTAGCACGTACAAATGTAATAATAATTGTATCATTTTTTTATTAAATAAAAACTGTAATAAAACGGAAATGGTGTTATAGTTCGTAAAACCCATATTTTTATTTTTTATTTACTATTATTATTTTTAAATTTTTTGTTATAAAATGCATTTTTTTTTATTAATTTTCGTACGATGAAATTTAAATGCAATTGTCTCATACATTCCTACCTAAATTTACATAGTGGAACGAAATGTTGAATTGCAATGAAATCATATGATTATTTGCGATTCGTAAAAACTAATCTATTCTTGAAATTGTAACGTAAAAGTATGACATGTTTTTAAAGGCATGTTCATTGTTTTAGTTCCTGGTTTGTGTGTTTGTTTGTTTGTTAACAAAACTTACAAAAGGATATGGCTACATCAGATATGGCCAGGCAAAAAATATCTGTGAAAAATTGCAAATTATAGTTTGACAAATTTTAAAGGAAAAATTATTCTGAATGACTATTTATAAGAAAATATAGAAAGAAAATTAGAAATGATCCTATATAATAGAAAATTTGAAACTAACAAAAATATATTTAAAAGGGTCACAATCACATAAACTTAATAATTTTACCACGAGTCAAATTGAGTCCATTTTAATTTCGAAACAAATAAAAAACGTAACAATTTCGTAAGACAAATAAAAAAACAAAAACAATTTCGTAAGACTATAGGTAAAAAATATTCGTAAAATTATAGATAAAACAATTTCGTAAGACTAATAAAAAAAACTACAGATAAAAAGGCTATGACATCATAATTAAATACCATTAAACCATAATATAAATAGAGACAATTTTTCCAAGTCCTTCAACTACGCATTATATAAAGGAATAATGAATTCAGAGAAAAATTTAGAACGCTAGAATACAAGAACATACTTTACTTTACATACTTTAAAACATTTTAATATATATTTTAATATATATATGTAGATAGAAGGCGACCGACACCAGTTGAGCCTTCGACAAAAATCTGCTCAACGTTTAACAAAAAAAAAAAAAAAAAAAAAAATCGGAATAAATCACGCCTATCAATTGTTTACTAAGCGTCAGATTTCAGTTTGGTTATACCCCAATACATATTTAAAAAGGTCACAATCACATAAACTTCAAAAGTTTACCATTTTAATTTCAATGAAACAAATAAAAAAAAAAAAGTAACAATTTAATAAGACAAATAAAAAAAAAAAAAAACAATTTCGTAAGATTAAAACAATATCGTAAGACCAATAAAAAATTACAGATAAAAGGCTGCGACATCAGATGGTATCACGTACAAAATAAGATGCTATTTAACCGTAATATAAAGAGAGACGATTTTTCAAGTCCTTCAACTACACATTATATAAAAGAATAATGAATTCAGAGAGAAATTTAGAACGCTAGAACATACACAAGAACATACTTTAGAACATACACAAGATCATACTTTAGAACATACACAAGCATACATCCATTTTAATATATATAGATTTAATATTTATAGATAGAAGCCGACAGACACCAGTTGAACATTTAACAAAAATTTGCTGAACGTTTTAACAAAAGAAAAATATTAAATCAGGCCTATCAATTGTTTACTAAACTTCAAATTTCAGTTTGGTTATTTTAATTTTAATCAAACAAATAAAAAACGTTTATCATTTTATAAACAAACAAATCGTATCAATTTCAAATAAACAATTTCGTAAGACCAATAAAAAACTTCAGATAAAAAGGATATGACATCAGATGGTATCACGTACAAAATAAGATACTATTTAACTATAGTAAAAATAATGACAATTTTTCAAGTAATTCATCTACACATTATATAAAAGAATAATGAATTCAGAGAGAAAATTTAGAACGCTAGAACATACACAAGACCATACTTTAGAACATACACAAGATCATACTTTAGAACATACACAAGCATACATCCATTTTAATATATCGAGATTTACAGAAGTCGACCGACACCAGTTGAGCATTTAACAAAAATTTGCTGGACGTTTTAACAAAAGAAAAATCGGAATAAATCACGCCTTATCAATTGTTTACTACGAGTCAGATTTCAGTTTGGTGATACCCCTTTGTATTGAGTCACCTCGTTGTCTCTTCCCCCTCCTTCTACAAAAAGAAGACTCGTCGATGGCCTATTTCGAAGGAAAGCAGGGGGAGGGGGTGTTGTTGCCAAGGTTACGCTGAGAACCCTCTTCTGGTGTGAGCTTCCTTCTACGATTCCCCTATTTTTGGATTCAAGCGAAATACAAATGGACGTCCTTTCAGAGGCGGACAAGAATTCCTTTTCGAATGGAATATAAAGAACTTCTCATTACTAAAACTTGAACAAAATAAATCTATAACCTGTACTCCATGTAACATTCCTGGACTTGGAAAGACATACCTGGAACTTTATCCCAAGGGAAAAGATTTTTACAAAAATGACGTTATGGTATATGTGCGTTGTGCCAATGAACTTCGTCTAAGTAATTCTTTTGGCACTTGCAACATCAAAATTTTACATGTGCTGGAAGAAGAGTTAGTGGAAGATAACCTGGATAAAAGAGCTGGTGGAACATTACAAGTTGGATAAAGCTCCGAATAAGTTTGCTCTGTTTTATACCACACTTGTTAATTTGGACAGGATTGAATCTGATAGGGCATTGTGGCATTTAAATGTCACCTGTAGCTTTAAGAAGATAGCTATCGAAGCTTTCAAAATTACTTTTCATGATGATCTTAAAGACATGCGTATATTAGCGAGTGATTTCAGGAAATTATATGAAACTAAAGAAATTTACGATATCATCTTGTGTACGCCGGAAAAGAGCTTTCCTGCCCATAAAGCTATCTTAGGAGCTCGATTGCCCAAACTTACAGAATCTCTTCATATAAATTCTGAAGGCATTAATGATCTTGACAGTTGGACACATGTCTATAAAATTAACGATTCAAGTATAGTGTCCAGTGACGATTCGGATGAATCCAAACCAGAATCTGTCTTTCTGGACATGAAAGCAGAAACTTTGGAATCATTATTAGAATACGCATATACAGGAAGTATAAGTCATGATATGACCGAGGAAATTGTAGCTGCCATTGATGATTATGATATCGTCAGTTTAAGCGAAGTGTTTTGCTCTGTCCCAGATAAAATATTATTTGACACGTGTATATGCGTAGATGAAAAGATTTTCAAATGGCGAGTAACAGACGTGAACAGTTTATTCTCGGGTAGAAAAATTAATGGTCCGCAATTCTTTTTGGGATTGGATAAAGGCACACAAATAGCCATTGATGCAGTTTTATGCCTTCCAAACATATGCTTTTTTTTGCGTATATCTCGATTCTCCGATGAAGGTAATTTGCCTCTTATGAAATGTCTTGCAAATTGTTAACCCCAAGACAAAAGCGAGCAGAGTTACTGAATGTAGAAATTTCCTCCCAATTCCCGTGTCAAAATTGGTTTTTACCATTGAAATCACTTATGAGTTAAGGAATGAACCAGTCCAGGGGTATTATTTTCATGATGACATTCTGGACATAACGTTCTTCTTATACACTGCTTTAAATGATAAGTCAGAGACCATTGTATCCACTCATCATGCGTTACAAAGGATTCCTAGTACGGAAGATCATCTGTTACGATATTTGTGCTACGATATCGCCAGATTATATGATGTGCGTTCACCAAAGTTTGGTGATATTACTTTTCAAATACGAGAGGATACGCTATATGCTCACAAAGCTGTCTTAGTTGCTAGATCTGCAACTTTCGCGAGAAAGTTTCAAAGTCAGACAACAGAGCAAATAATAACCATCACAAACACGGATTCTGTCTGTTTCAGTAAGATGCTAGAATTTATTTACACAGGAAAAGTGCGATTTTTAATACTGATACAGTCATAGATCTGCACGATGCAGCACAAAAGTATCAAGTAACATCCTTGATAGCCAAGTGTTCAGCACAGTTGAGAAACTCAATCACTGACCAAAATTCAAAAACGATTTTTGATTTAGCAGTTTTGTACTCTGATCCGGAACTGGAAGTTGCTGTCGCAAAATTCATACGACCACGTAAAGTTGAAGTTTTGGACATGGATGAATGGGTATTACCATCTGTAGATAGTAGATACTTTCGAATGTTGACTCGCTTGAGAGAATGTGAAGAAGGAAGTCATGAATAATGATCTATAGTAAGTAATATTTACAGTACATTCTATGATCTACAGTAATATCTTTGATTTTTAAATTGTAATTTTTTTTTTTATCATTTAATAATATACTGTGGGGTTTGATAGCCAGTGGCTAGCACTCGGTGCTACAGGTTTCGCGTCCGAGTACCGGTGGTGCCATGGACGTTTGTAGTGGTTCGGAATCCACTTTAAATCGTAGGTTCTGGTCTAATACGACCGTTGGACGTAGACTGACAACTCTACCTCGTAAAAAGAATCACCTACCGTCTAGAAATCTGCCAGAAGGCAGACGGCCTTGGTCCGCCATGGGGCTGTTGAGCCACTGATGATGATGTTGATAAATATACTGTAGAAATGCCGTATCTAATATAATTGGTATTTTCTATATAAGCATCTGTTGTGAATATTTTGACATTATAAGAATTATTAAGGTATTAATTGAAAACTAATTTTTTTTTTATCACATACAAAATCAATAATAGTAAGAGGAAAAAAGGTTTATTTCGTTATTTTTTTAATTAAATATTAACCATAAATTTTATAATGAAAATAATTTTTAATAACAATTTCAACGTTTTAAAGGTATTCAACTGTTTCCCAATTCATGATTATATACCATCTGATTTATTGGGATGCAGTATTCGCTTTCAGAAATTAGAAAATACAATGTCGATTCTTACAGTAACTGTACACATCTCACACTGCCATTTAGGCTGCTTAGTGGGAGTCTTTTAAAGTTTTCTCCCATACAGCACGCAAATGTGGGACATATTTCTTTCGAAAGCCATCGATGGACTGTTCGTGGTTCGGCATTCATTAGTGTAACACTTGGTCCTTTATGTACAAGTGAATAATATTAACATTTCATTGTTTAGAGAAATAAAGTCCGATAAAATTTTCAGTCATAACTGAAGTGTATGTGAACATATGAAGTCAGGAAGCTACTTCATATCTGCAAGTAAAATTTATTTAAGAAATCTAGAAGGAGCGGGCATTATAATTCTAGATTATATGGTTCGTAATTTTATTTTTATAAAGTGAAAAAAAAAAAATTTTGATTTTGTAATGAATGCAAAACTATTAATAAATGTCAATTCAAAATGACTCCTTTATGATTTCAGTAATTTTCCTTCATAGATAAAGAGCTTTTACGTATAATTTTACACGTAGTATTTGATTTAAATTGAATCATTATGAATCAAAATTATCTTTTATCGAAAGACTTTCCTTTATAATAATACTAAAGGATACTTAAATTATACTTATCTCGATGAGAGAAAATGTTATTCCATTTATCCTTAACGTAATCTTTACTGAGGATTTTCAGATCATTAATAATCACAGTATCATTATTGAAGGATAGATTTAAAACTACTTAACATAAACTGCAACTTCAGAGTTTAAATGCTCGAGATTCATTAAATGGCAATTTAACTTGAAACTATTGGATTTGTTTCCAGGGATGGTAACAAATAAAGGATAATTTTAAAATAACTTTTCATCCCTCTTATACGAAATATATTAAGTACATTTGCTACAGGGATTTGTTGCAATTAAAATTCTATTTACTGATTCAGAATCACAGTTGTAATTCTATTCACGCTTTCTGACCTGCTGCAAAGCCTAGGAATTGAATTGAGAAATCGATTTAAAGTTTATTATGTGAAGAAAGTTGTGGTAATCTTTTTATACAAAATCCTTAGCATAATAAAAAACTATATATATATATATCTGTTATTTGATTTGGCAAGTAAATGTGAAACAGTTAGCCTATTAAGTCATACAAAAAAAAAAAATCTGAAAACAATATATTAAACCCGCATTAATGAATAAATCTGTTTAAATGTAAAAATATAAATTAAGCTTACTAATTGATCGAATTCCCATTAAATCTGAAGTTTGCCTACCTGGGATAATGTCCTTATATAAATTGAATAGATATACAATAATATGCTGTTATCTTATAATATTTCATGATTACATTGTAACAATATTCTTCCATCATTTTGGTTATTGTTATGATAAGCCAATGACAGCGTCACAAACTCAGTAATATGACTTTTAGTCATTATTGTGTCATAGAATGAAAAGACAATGACTTAAACATTCTTAGTTATCAGCTAATTAGTCGGAGTTTCCTGTAAGGTTAAAAGGAAAAAACTTATAGAAGTTACATTATTATTAATAAAAAAAATCAGCGCCACATTTTATAAGTATTTATATAAATTTATCAAAAAATATGTGGGATACACAATGCCGTGCTTTTTTTCTAATAAAGAGTTATTTATGTTTAAAATATTATATTTAAAAAAGCTGAAAATTTTAAAATTTATTTGATAATTTATATTATAAAATTTTATTTAAAATTATTATGTGTGTTTTTAAATATTTAAACAATATTTTTATACAACACCTGTTTTTATACAATAACAACAATTTTGATTTTTTAATGTCAATGTAATTCGAATAACAATAAGAAAAAATATATAATAACATTGATCAATTTACCTGTTGTACCAAGAAATATTTATAAAAGTTTCTATTTTAACTATTTTATTATCTCGAATTTTTTTGCTTTTTCTGGTATGTGGTTT
Source organism: Caerostris extrusa (assembly GCA_021605095.1). Lineage (NCBI taxonomy): Eukaryota > Metazoa > Arthropoda > Arachnida > Araneae > Araneidae > Caerostris > Caerostris extrusa. The sequence continues at coordinate 28,751 of BPLR01002619.1, read as the reverse complement.
AAAAATTCTTCATGCATGTCAACAACTATTATTAGACGAATACTCTAATAAAAAGCAGCACTTCTTTTATAAGTAACTATATAAATTTATCAAAAAATATATTGGGTATATGGTTCCTAATGGTGTGTTATTTATGTTTAATTATTGTATTTAAAAACCAGAAGCTTTTAAAATTTATAGCTTGTCACGTCTGTTTTTAAAGAATTAAACATTTTTAAACTATGTGCTTTTATACAACACCGTTTTTATACAATAACAACAATTTTGATTTCTTTTAATGTCAATGTAATTCGAATAAGAAGCAAAATATATAATAACATTGATCAATTTACCTGTTGTACCAAGAAATTTTTATTAAAGTTTTAATTTTAACTATTTTATTATTTTGAATTGTTTGTTTTTCTGGTATCTGGTTTAAAAATCTTCATGCATGTCAACAACTATTATTAGACAAATCCAGTAATAAAATCGGCACGTCTTCAATAAATAATTATATAAATTTATCAAGAAATATATTGGGTATATAGTTCCTAATGGTGTGTTATTTATGTTTAAAATATTGTATTTAAAAACCGAAACTTTTAAAATTTATAGCCTGTCACGTGTGTTTTTAAAAAAATTTAACATTTTTAAACAATGTTTTTATACAACACCGTTTTTATACAATAACAACAATTTTGATTTCTTTTAATGTGAATGTAATTCGAATTAACAATAATCAAAATATATAAAAACATTGATCAATTTAGCTGTTGTACCAAGAAATATTTATAAAATTTTCTATTTTTAACTATTTTATTATTTCGAATTTTTTGCTTTTCTGGTATGTGGTTTAAAAATTCTTCATGCATGTCAACAACTATTATTAGACGAATACTCTAATAAAACGCAGCACTTCTTTTTATAAGTAGCTATATAAATTTATCAAAAATATATTGGGTATATGGTTCCTAATGGTGTGTCATTTATGTTTAAAATATTGTATTTAAAAACCAAAATTTTTAAAATTTATAGTCTGTCATATTTGTTTTTAAAGAATTAAACATTTTTAAACATTGTTTTTATACAACACCGTTTTTATACAGTAACAACAATTTGTATTTCTTTTAATGTCAATGTAAATTTGAATAACAATAAGCAAAATTGATAATAAGTAATATAACAAAAATTTAAAGTCAATTCTTTTTTCCCGCTATATTGCAGAAAAATCCTTTACAAATAAAATAGAATTTTTTTCTTACATCTGGCACCATTTATTATTAGATGCATGCAACTTAAATGTAAAAAACTAAATTTAATTAATGAATTAGTAATTGAAAAACTGTATTAACATCAGTGTCATCACTACAAGTTCAAAAACATGTATTTGAACTTGAGTGGACAAATAAAAAGTATTTTATTGACGATTGAAAATTTGAACAAGATATATAGGGAGAATGTGAACTAATAGTAGGAATTGAAAAAAATCAGTATCTCTTTTATAAATAATTATATAAATTTATCAAAAATATATGGTTCCTAATAATGTGTTATTTATGTTTAAAATATTGTATTTAACAACCGAAACTTTTAAAATTTATAGCCTATCATGCGTGTTTTTAAACAATATTTTTATACAACACCGTTCATAAACAAAAGCAACAATTTTGATTTCTTTTAATGTCAATGTAATTCAATTAACAATAAGCAAAATACATAATAACCTTGATCAATTTACCTGTTGTGCCAAAAGATTTTTATTAAGGTTTTTATTTTAACTATTTCATTATATCGAAATGATATCTGCTTTAAAAAATCTTTATACAAGTCAAAAACTTTTCATGGAGTCACTGTTCTGTTTCGATAGAATTTGATATTTCAGTATGGAAGAACATGTCTTTCTGAATAACTTTCAAAGATCTGTACCAAGAAATATTGTTATGTGTCAACAATTTTACTCAGTATCATTGTAACGTTTCAACTGAATTTCATGCTTCAACACCTATGGAAAGACATGTCTTTTAGAAAACTTTCAAGTATCTGTCCCAAGAAATCTTCATATATGTCAACAACTTTACATAACATCGCTGTAATATTTCAATTGAATTTTATGTTTCGATCCTTATGAAAAGATATGTTTCTCTAGAGAATTTCAGATGCCTGGCCCAAAACATTATCATATATCGCAACAATTTAACTTCGAATCACTATAAGATGTAACATTTCTTATGGGAAGACATTGTTTTTAAAAGGACATTCAAGGATTATTTAACCCATTATGTGATATATGGGACCTGAATGACCGAGTGGCTAGCGCTCTGGCGCTCGGTAAAACAGGTTTCGGGTTCGAGTCCCGTCGGTTCCATGGATGTTTGTAGTGGTTCGGAATCCACTTTAAGACGTAGGTCCTGGTCTCATATGACTGTTGGGCGTAGAGCTGACAACCCTACCCGTAAAAATGAAAAACATCTCTCGTCTCGAAATCTACCAGTAGGTAGACGGCCTTGGCCCACACTGGGCTGTTGCGCCAATGATGATGATGATGATGTGATATATGAGAAAAATCCCAGAAATAGCTCGGCCCAAAAGTATATTGGAAATGTAGGAGTAAGTAATATAAAGGCACGTTAACGCTATACGAACATAAATCACTAGAAATCTGCCCAAAATTCTGTGACTAATAATAAATTTTGTTATTTCAAAATCATTTTTTAAAAATATCTATCTTTCATTCCATGCAAACCCAAAACACGAAGTTGTTATTGTTTCTTATACCATTTGGTCGATATCTAGAGCAAGCCCACGAACACTTATTGACTCATGGTTGAAGGGAAAATGGGCAGCTTCTATTGTGTTGGAGCACCCGTTGGTAGAAATTTGACTTGGCTCCATGACGCTCTACAATCATATGAGATCGGGGACAACTACTTAAAGTGGATTCTGAACCACTGCAAACATCCACGGCACCGCCGGGCACTCGAACCTGAAACCTGTGGCACCGAGTGCCAGAGCAAAAGACTCTCGGCCATTCAGGCACAAAAAACGACGTAACTTAGTTTTTAGAAACTTTATGAGAGTTTTAATAAAATCCATTCAATTTTTAAGTGTGGTTATTATATTATTATATAAATTATATTTGTGAAGATTGACTTGCATTGGTTGCCAGAAGATCCAGTTGTGTTCGAGTCCTGATTTGGTTTGGTTTGTCGCTTTACGGTCATCTTGTGTACAAATTAAGGCTAAACAGACCGGGAAGTAGAGTTTAACGTGGATTCCGAACCACTCACAAACATCCATTCCATCGCCAGGATTCGAACCTGGAGCCTACGATATCAAAGGACAGAGCGCTAGCCAATTGGCCATCAGACCGCTGCGCAAGTCCTGGAGCGGTTTTTCATTGTATGAGAACACACGGGTTCATGTACTTTGGTCTAGATGTTGCTGTCGACCAAGTAGGATAAGAAACAACAACATATTTGTGAAGATTCGTATTAAAAATGATTAGCAATACAATAATTGATTAATTAATAACTTTTCAACAATTGATTGATTTTTAATTTTATTCGATTAATGATTAATTCTATTCGATTAATTGGTCACTATTATTTGTTTGTCAATAATTTTTGTTTTTCTCGGTTGCAGATGCTTTATGTGCCAAAGAAAACTGGAGATCTTCAACTGTGAAATAAATTATTGGAATCAAAGTATCATATATGTATTTTAAGAATCATTATTTTATCTACATAGTTTCTTTTATAAATGTATAAGAATAATTATTATTATTTTTAATGTGCATGATTATAATTAAATTCATTTAATACATTTATAAATGTTTTTTTTTAATGTTTGCCTAAAGGCAATAAATAAATTCCTTCAATGTAAAATTTAAAAATGTTTACATTGTGGGAAAGAAAATTCATATTTATTCATGTTCATGTTTATATTTATTTATATTCTTTATTCCATTACCATTTCTGTAAAATTTATTAAACGCATCAAATCCATGTCAAAAACTAGGGAATTTGTTATTAATACATAACTGATTGGCTTATGAGCGCACTGTTAAATTAAGACTATACATAATTAAGAATAATTATTTAATTTAGACTGCCACTTAATGCAAATCTTGTTAGATCTAGTTCATATTTATAAAATATGTATTATATCTAACAAGATTTGCAGATGTAATGCATATTTTATGAATATGACTGATGTTGTAATAAAAGGAGAAATGAAATATACTAATTGAACGGGCTTTTTTATTATTTTATATTAAGTAGATGTATGATAAATATTTTTTCCCCTTAAAGATTTTGCAAAATTAGACATTTCCTTAGCTTTCTTAACAATTCGTTTAGCGTTTTGTGGGTTAAAGGTTCTTTTAATTCCTTTTCACTGTCGTTGTTTTTTCACTATCAGCTGGTCATTTTTTTGGTAGTCATTCTTGAATAAATCATTATTTTCTTCTTTTATTCATATCTGAAAATCCTTAGCTCCCAATTGCTTTTGCAATTTGTACCATTTCTTTGGCGTCGTTGTCAATGGCAGGCTGATGGCCAATTCGCTAGTGCTCTGACCTTTGCTACCACAGGCTTCAGGTTCGAATCCTGGCGGTGGCAAGGATGTTTGTGAGTGGTTCGAATTGGGGACTGAAGCCCGAGTGGCTAGTACTCTGGTGCTCGGTATCACAGGTTTCGGGTTCGAATCCCAGCAGTGCCATAGATATTTGTTGGAGTTCGGAATCTACTTTAAACCGTAGGTCCCAGTCTCATATGACTGTAGAGCGTCATAGAACCCACTCAGACATCTCACCCTCATCATTCCCAAAGCGTAAAGGGGCAACTCAGCTTTAGTGAGTGGTGGGGCGTAGTAACAGTAGTAGTGGTTCGGAATTGGGGGTCTGATAGCCGAGTGGCAGCGCTCTGACTCTCGGTACCACAGGTTTCAGGGTTCGAATCCCAGCAGTGCCATAGATGTTTGTTGGAGTTCGGAATCTACTTTAAACCGTAGGTCCCGGTCTCATATGGCTGTAGAGCGTCATACAAAACCACTCAGACTTCTCACCCTCATCATTCCCAAAGCCTAAAGGGGCAACTCAGCTTTAGTGACTGGTGGGGGCGTAGTAACAGTAGTAGTGGTTCGGAATTGGGGGTCTGATAGCTGAGTGGTAGCGCTCTGACTCTCGGTACCACAGGTTTCGGGTTCGAATCCCAGCAGTGTCATGGATGTTTGTAGTGAATCGAATCCACTTTTAAGCCGTAGGTCCCGGTCTCATATGACTGTAGAGCGTCAGACTTCTCACCCACATCATTCCCAAACAGTAAAAGGGGTAACTCAGCTCTAGTCACAATGATGTGGTGTGGTGTAGTAGTAGTAGTAGTGGTGGTGGTTCGAAAATCTACGTTAAATTGTAGTTCCCGGTCTAATTAGCCCAAAGTATGCAGAAAATGATCGTAGAGCAACAAACCAAACCATCGATGTTAATCAATGAAAATCCTTTGAAATCATTGGCAACTTGTGACCAGAGCTGTAAACATTCAACGTATGAATGAAATTCTGACCTTGGACGAATTAAATTGATCTGTGTTGGATCTGTTGGAAAATTGGATTTGTGCAAATCGCTTTCTTTCTAATGCTCTGTCAGCAAGGATTTATATAAATAAAAAACTTGAGTATATTGAAAAGCCATATTTCTTGTTGGAATATTTATGTTACAAAAAATATGATTAAAAATTAAAATTTAAGTCTTAGTGATAGAATTAAGTTCTACTAATTGAAAATAAATGCGTGTTTGTGCATTGTATTTTTAATTGTTGTTGTCATTCTAATATCTTGTGCAGTTAATTCTTTATAATTTGATCAACGTTTAATGTTTAACTGTTTTTGTTTTACTTTAAGCTGTTACAATATTAAGTGCTATAAACAGCATAAAGAACTGAATCTAAAACGTGTTTTAAATTCAATTTAAAAAATGAAAATATTTTAAAAATGAAATAATAAATTTAAAAAATGAAAACATCAAAGAATATTAATTTTCTAAAAACTTTTCATAATATAAATCTTTTATTATATTATTTCTAAAAGTTTATAAATTTCTCTTACTTACATCTGTATAAAAAAGAAAATTTTTATTTCTTCACACATTTTTTTTTTCTTATAAAATTCAAAATTACTTTTTTATCTAATTATTTCCTATATGACTTTAGTTGATTGTGGTGATTTAAAGTGTATTTATAAGTTATTTATTTACAGACATCGTATTAGAAGTAACTTGCAGAAACTACATTGGCAAACTTACTACGTTCCGTGCTACAGTTGTACTACTTTTTGAAATCATTCATGTCTATGTCGGAAGTGGACAAAATAATTCCGTTGATCGGAAAATCCTTCAACTAGTCTCAAGGAGAAGAATATAAATTCCCATATATTTCCGTAAATTTCCTATGAGACCTGGGCAACGCTGAAACTGCCATATACACTACATAAGCAATTCGCAATTTACTACATAATTTTAATCACGAATAACTTCAATAAAACGTATAGAATTAGGAAATATATATATATATATATATATATATTATATATATTTTTTTTTATTTTTTATTTTTATTTTATTTTTTATTTACTTCAGCTTTTATATTTTGGCAACTGACAACTGGCGTACCGATTACGGAATACCAATGGGGATATACCCCCTAACCTTCTCATCTTAATTCATAGATATAATTTACAATTTTAATTGGCTGCTTAATGTTAGTAATGAAAAATAGTAAGATTGAATTTCTAAAATTAAATAAACGGCACTCAAAAAAAGTTTTCAAAATACTAAAAATAATTAAAAGTAAAATACAAAATAAAAATTAAAAATAAAAGAATTTAAGGTTAAATTCGGTACAATTACGGAACAGTTGTCGATGCCACAAAACTATTGAAATTGTAAACAAACTACTGAAAGGTTTATGCTGAACGGTGGGAGCTATAATGATGAATCTTTTATACTTTGTATTGCTTTGATGTGCGAAATATGTAAAATCTTTGAAGAATATCTTTACTTCAAAAAATAAAGATCTTTTATCTTAGAAAATTTCTTGGACATTGGTACCACAAGCTTCAGGTTTGAAGCAAAAAGAAAAACAGCTATACTTTTACAAAACATCGATGAATCACCTGCATTTATTTGCATTCATTTGATTTTAAGAATATTTCTTTTTGTACTTGTCCTACCAGGATAAGATTCATCGATTCTTCAGCACATTTACGATTGAGAATCATTCTTAATTCAAGAATTTCATGTAATATTTCCAAACAGCTCAATACTCTTCGTACAAACAAAGCTGTAGATAGAAACTCTTTGGAAACTATAAATAGCAGTACATATATATATATATTTCCCCTAACCCCGTACCAAGTCACCAGAAGCAGTGGATTGTGCTATTCCTGTCTTTCCCTCCGAACTCATCTAACCTGCCTCCCTCTTCTTCAAAATAGGGAAAGACCGTTTGGCATTGATACAGCCATACAGGCATTACTCTCTTTCTGAAAAATGCATTAGAGCTGTTTTTCCTTCTCTTACGCTGGACGTTAGGAGAGTGTTTAGATCATGGATGCTAGAGATCTATAACGTTGTAAAAATGTCTGTTGTAGAAAGTTTATCCATGATATTATCATTTGTTTTGACCCTTCTTTGATGTGCTTTAGATGAAATATAAGTAGATTGCCTAAGTTGTGGGTGAGTAATAATTGATTAACAACCATATGTTGATATTTCAAATCACTAATAATCGATTTGATGATTCTGTAAACTGCTGATCTGATTGGCGAGATATCATACAAAATCACTTAAACGAAAATCTTCATAGATCTTCAAGTGGGATATTTTTATGAATCGGCAAGTGGATATTTTCTTCAATCATTACTGTGTTTGATAATTCTATAAACTGTTGATCTGATTGGCGAGATATCATATGAGTTCTTCATGGATCTTCAAGTGGATATTTTTCTGAATCGGCAAATGGATATTTTCTTCAATCATTGCTGTGTTTTGTTTTACTTGTAATGAAGATAAAGACGAAATGAAGGTTTAAAAAAAAAAATCAACATTTGTGAGAAAATCGTCAAGTTTACTACATTTTGATAAGTGGAAATTATTTCCTCTTCAATTGAAAAAGTTAGTAATTCAGTATGGCTGAAAGTATTAGAGATAATACAGTGGATACGTCAAGTGAAAATGATAAATTCACCTTCACTGGACAATAAAAGACTACAACTTCTTTCCATCTGATACTAATGAACTAATAAAGAGTCCTCCATTTCAAACCAATGAATCAAAACACTTATATTGAACTCGATCTAGCATGGATAACATCGTGCTGAATACGAGACCTTTTTAATGTCTGTCCATAATTACAATGGAATGATAGAATTCAATGTGGAAAGCATTAGCGCAGCAGGTAAGGATGCATTTGTAGGAGAAAAGGAGGACGACAGGACATGGGAATTCAAAAAATTAAAAGTAAATCTGAAAGTAAATCAAGCTGACGTTTTTTTAAAGAAAACATTGATAATTACAGCCTTTATACCAAAAAAAAGTGAAATACCTTGATAGTAAGAGATGAATCCTTGTCGGGAAGACAAAGCCCTTAAAGAGTTTGCTCAAGATATGGAAAAGTTATTTAACGATAAAAAATTATGTGACTTAACTATATTTTGCCAAAATGTTGGTTTTGATGTACATAAAGCAGTTATATGGGCTCGTTTGTCCAAATTTGCACAAGCCTATCAAATAAATGAAAAAGACAGTCTAATAATTTCTTGATATATCAGCTGAAGCTTTTCAAGCAGCCCTATCCTTTGCATATACCGCAAAACTAGGCAACATATGTGAATTTGTTGCGGATGAACTACTTCGTTTTGAATAAATATGGCATAAAAAAGATTTAGGACCCAAAGTATGTTTTTCCCCTGAAGATATACATGTATTCTCTCGGGTTAAAACCGATTACAAAATACTTCATTTGGTGGTCAACGATTGGGATCAGGAGCGATTTGTATTTCCTTTTTCAACTCCCTGTTTTCGGATCTGGATCAGTATCGAATTATAGTTTGCGTTTGATAGGGCGTGCATTATTTCATTCCTATGGATTAGACTATTATGAATTGACCGTGAGGCGATTGTCTACCGACAGAGGCATCCCGTTTCTTATAAAGATAAAGTTAACAATCGAGAATGTAAAATTGAAATTGCAAAAATCTTATAATTCAGAAGTTCTGTTACATAAACATAAAAAGAAAATCCACTTAACTGTGGCATCTGAACGTAAACATAGACTAGGAGAAAACGAATATGGTGTCGATGATACACAACCAGGGGATATTGAATTAACTGTTGAGCTTTATGTATCCAGCATAGATGTATCGCATACCGTAAATAAAAAAACTTCAACAATATTAACCAATTACCTTTCTGTCCAAAATACAGATGTGCCTCTTTATAAAGATCTAAGAACTTTATCCAAAGATTTTCAAAGTCTTTTTGCAATAAAAACACCCATGCTGCACGACGTTGCAATTAAAATTGGGGATCTTATAATTTCTGCTGATAAAGCCATTTTGGCGGCGAGATCATCAGAATTGGCTAACAAAATCCAAGAAAGTAAGTTGGCTTGCGATGGTGTAACATTTATTGAAATTTCCGATTTTGAGCCGAAATTGGTTAATATGATGCTGGAATACATTTATTCTGCCCAACTGCCCAGTATGGATAACCCAACTGCCATGGATATGTACAAAATCGCCGTCGACTTCAAAATGGAAACCATGAAAACGAATGTGTGCGTATTTTGCAATCCAATGTCACAATCGAAAATGCTTTGACACATTTTGAGTTCGCCAATGCTCAACAAGATAAAAATCTCAAACTATTTTTTAAAAAATATATTTTGGATAAAATTGATCAGTACCTTGAAATGCCTTCTTGGCAAAGGTTTCAAGAAAGTAACAGCGAATTAGCCGCAGAAATTTTTAATTAAATTCAACAGTCTGGTAAGTATGCATAATCGTAAGAATTTATGAAAACTAGAATTTATTTAAACCTTGAACATATATTTTGCCAATGTGTTGTAGTTCCTTACATATTTATAATGATACTTTCCTTTGAATTTTGTAGTGAATATTTCTTAAGATAGCAATCTATATTCCTTTTAAATTCTGAATTCTTGTATTTATTTAAATTCGCTTCTTATAAACTAATTATGTCAGTAGCTTGTAATTGCTATATTATGCATTATTAAAAATTTAAAAATATACAAAACGTTAAAATCAAATTAATACTTTTGTGTAGTATACTCATTAGTATGTGTATTATACTAATGAAACTACAAGTTTAAAAATTAAAGGAAATTTTATGTTTTTTGTTTGTTTTTCCAATGTATTCTGCTGCTTTTAAAAAAAATTTTCTAATTTGTGCTTTTTCTGAAAATTTTGGAATTTTATTATTATTAAAAATATTGTTCAGGTTTCTAGGAAAATTACTATTGTAATTCTTTCTCAGATTTTATTCCTAACCCATTTTATAATATAAAAGAAAAAAATTAGATAAGAATTATATGTAACAATAAAATCAATTTTCTTACAACAACAAAGAATGCATCGAATTCTAAAAATATTTTTCCAGTTGAAAATGTTTTTCTATTTTATTCAAAAATTATATACTGAGACATAAAACTTTCGAATATCCATATATTATTCAGCTCTTTATATAAATGTATATTATTAATTGACTTATTAAGTAAAATTATTTACAATTTGCATGTTTATATTGTCCAATTTTAATACATAATGTAACACTTTTTATCTGTCTTGAAAACTGTTTAAATTACAGTAAATTAATGAGTAAAAATATATTTATATTAAATCATTATAAATTCGAAAATTGTATGTACTATACAACACCCTAATAGTATATAAACAAGGAATATGGCTTGGTTTTCATGCTTAAAAATATGATTTCTCCTTTTATAATAACATTTATTATACGATACAATATTATATTTATTTCGAAAAGACCTAATTTCTTGTGTAATCTATTGTTGTTTAAATTATTAGCATTATTATATATTAAAATGTTTATTTAGATGCTTGTAATTGTTTTTATTATTATTATTTTCAATTAATTTAATGTTCTAAATGCAATACTACAGTATGTCATTATTTTCAATGTAAACATAAATGATTCTTTACATTTAAATATTTATTATTTTAAATTTATATATTTATATTTCCATTTATAAAGAAGAATTATATGATGGTCTGTGTTATTTGATGTGCATAAATAATTTACAATGAAAAAATTGTTTTTTTTAGAAAGTAACAGTTTATCATTAGTAGTAACAGTTTATATATCCATTGAGTACAAACTTCATTCAAAATTCTGTTATTAATAATTTCAGCATACATTTTAACTAGTGAAGTTTTTAAAAGATAATTTTATCGAAAACAATTTCTAGGAGATATTTAAAAATATTTTTTACCAAGCAAATTTTAAAATATTTCCTTTAAAAGAGTACAAAAATTTACTCATTTTTATTTTTAAAATTTAAATTTGCCATGAGTGAGATCATAATACATTATTAGATTTGAAAATATTATAATAATAATAATTAATAATCAGTAATAAAATTATTATTATTATACAATTTGAAGACTCCACCATATGCCCATTTCTCTGTTCAATCTTTATTGTTTTTGTTTAATTAAATACTTTAGGGAATGATGCTAATACTAAAGTAATATGAATGGTTGTGAGGGATTGGTGCACTAGTCTTGAGCGTCAATAGACTAATGAATGAAGTGATTTAATGTTTGGAATTATCAAGGCATGCATGACGAATGTCATCATTGCAATTATTAATGTTTTACCAATGTAATGATAGCCAATGCATATATGACGAATGACATTATTTCAATTATTAATGTTTTACCAGTGCATACATGACGAATGTCATTATTGCAATTATTAATGTTTTACCAATGCATACATGACGAATGTCATTATTACAATTATTAATGTTTTACCAAATTAAATTACCAATACACACATGACTAATGTCTTTTACAATTATTAATACTTTACCAGTGTAATGAAATTATCAATGCATACTGGCAGCCTTATTAAATACCATCGATTTTTAATGCATTGATGTATTAAATAAATTTGAACCTTATCTTTTGATAAAATTATTCGTATTTGGTTAGTACCAATACCCTCAATAACTCATGTAAAAATTTTTGGCAATATTATAATTAAAGTGATTCAGCAAATACGGATTGTAAGGCATTGTCATTAAATTATTGATCATTAAATTTTTTTTTTTTAACCTTCTTTTATATCAAGATTGATATGTTGTTCGTTTGGATTGTCGCTTCAGTGACATTTTAGAAGACTGTCTTTTGGGATATCTGTCGAATTTACCAATGGGCTTGGAAATATCTTAAATAATATGGATATATCTAAAAGATAATTATCCCGAATTATAGTAGATAATGATAAAGGGATTGAACTTGTCGACAAGGAAATCTGAATGGAATCCTTCTGTATGTATAAACAAGGAAAGATAAATTTGTAGGCCGGGATACATCTCGTTCGAGAAAAAGGAGAGAGAGTGGTGCTATCATTCCAAGTACAACCTCTAAATACATATGTATTTTCCAAATTTGAGTGGATCATTGTTGTACTGTTAAACGGGCTGCTCGTGGTGCACCCTGGGCAACACTGAATCTGTTACACATCTGACCAATGGGTCTGGAAATAGTTAAAAGGGGATACTCATCCCTAATTATAGTAGATAATGATCAAGTGACGTGGGGTTAAACGGGCTGCTCGTTTTGCACCCTGGATAACATTGAATCTGTTACATATCTGACCAATGGGTCCGGAAATATCTTAAAATGATCTTGAAATATTTAAAAGGGGATACTTATCCCGAATTATAGTAGGTAATGATCAAGCGATGTGGAGTTAAACGGGCTGCTCGTTGTGCACCCTGGGTAACACTGAATCTGCTACACATCTGGCCAATGGGTCTGGAAATAGTTAAAAGGGGATACTTATCCCTAATTATAGTAGATAATGATCAAGTGACGTGGGGTTAAATGGGCTGCTCGTTTTGCACCCTGGATAACATTGAATCTGTTACACATCTGACCAATGGGTCCGGAAATATCTTAAAATGATCTTGAAATATTTAAAAGGGGATACTTATCCCGAATTATAGTAGATAATGATCAGGTGATGCGGAGTTAAAAGCTGCTCATGGTGCTGCATCCTGTGTGACGTTGAATTTGCTACACATCTGATCATTCTAGCGGCGATTGACCTTTGGATCCTGTACTTGGAACCACCACATTTAAAGTGTTTAGAGAATTAGTAAAGATTGAAAAGTTCCTCAAATGTGTAGTCTTTTAGAAAATTTTTTTTTTTTTTATGTAGAGAGATTTTTTTCCTGTAGTAATTGGAATGTATCTAACATTATTCATAAAATCTTTTATATGAAAACTTAGGTGTTACGAGTGGAAAAAATATGCCTGTTGTATTTATGCATCTGTATTATGCTATATGTAAAAAGTTACACAAAAATTTAAATTTAATTTGTGGATTATGTTTTCTTTTCTTTTTATTCAATTTTATTTTATATATATATATGTTGTTTGTTGAGATAAAAACTCTTATTTTTTTTTATTATCATTATTAAGTCGTCGAAATAAAATAAATGTATCTTTTTTAAAAATTAAACAAAGTTATTTATTTTAGATGTAATAAATAACTTTTCATTGTGATTTGGTAAAATCAGTTTTCAATGTGTTAATTTATTTATAGTACGTTCAACAGTTGTATTATTTTAAGTTAATATTACATTTATTTTGTTATTGTTACATGCTAGTGTTCCTAGATTATTAAAATTGAATAGAATGTTAACATTAGATGGATTGCAAAATTTTTAAATACTATATATTATATTGCGGAGGTTGCAATAATTAAAAAAACTATGATGTTTAATGTTTCTTGCTGCTAATAACTAATTATTTACATAATTATTATACTCATGCATCGATGTTTAATAAATGCTTTTACAATTTGATGTGTGTATTCTTTTATTCAATTTAATTTATAGTTATAACAAAAAATTCAATTCATTAGATTAATTATTTTACAAGTTCAGATTTAAATTAAGTGGTCATTTAAATTTAGTTCGATTGCATTTCTATATGAAAGTCAAAGAGGTCTTTTAAATTGGAAGAGGGTGATTCGAAACCTGACAAGCAATGCCAAATCGAATACTTGTTATTTATTCAGGTTATCATCATCATCACTGGCGCAACAGCCTCATGGTGGGCCAAGGTCGTCTGCCTACTGGCAGATTTCGGAACGGAGGTGTTTTCTTTTAGGGGGTAAAGATGTCAGCCCTACGCTCTACAACTATTTTAGACCGGGACGTATGTTTTAAAGTGAATTCCGAATCACCACAAACATCCATGACACCGCCGGGACTCGAACCCGAGACCTGTACCAAACAGCGCTAGTCACCGGCCATCAGGCCCCTATTCAGGGTATAAGCAAGAAAAACCCGTAGACCGGAAAGTCCTTCCATTGATCCCGTGAAGAAGAAACGTACCTCCCACATTTAAATGTGTTCGTTCTAAATTCAAAAATATCGATAAGTGTAGCAGGTCCCTGTGATATCCCTGAATAACACTGCATTTGCATAATATTTGCTGTTTATAGTGATAAATGACCTTAAATCTATATATCCGGCATTAAAAAGCAGCAAAAATACAATCTTTGTATACACACAACAGCAATACATATTTTCACTTATAGTTAATAAAATACATAGTAAGACTAAACAAAATATAAATTAAAAACTAAATTAACTTGTAATAGCCAGAATTTTTCTGCAAAATGTGTATAGAGAGGTAGGTAACTGGTCTGTATTTACTTCTCATGTTTTAATGACTTTGAAGGTTAAAAAGCTAATGCTTGTTTATTAAGTTATCAGCAAACATTAAAAAAAATTTTTTTTTTTTTTTTTTCAAAATAACTTTTTTTAAATATTTTGGCTGTTTTTAAATTAATTGTTACATTAAAACAAAATAGCAAAATATTTTTTACTTTACATACTATACAAAATTTTTTTATTATTTTCAGGTAAATTTTAGTATATTTTGACCAGAAAATTAACATTCTGCACATACATATACTGCTACAAAAACTACTATAAAATTTTAAATACTAGAAATTTAAACAATAGAATATAACATTAATATGTTATTGTTATAAACGTAAGTGTGTATTAATATAAACCAAAGTGTGTGTTCATATAAACAAAATTTTGTAGATGGCCTAAGGAAGTTTTTGCCTATATCAAAACTATTAAAATCATTTTATTGTTAATAGTTGTTTAAATAAATACTGAAAATTTCACAAAAAGTCGCTTGATTGTTTCTCGAGATATCGGATTCACTGATTCTTATTAGGAAGAAAAACGCAACGAAAGTTTTTATTAATCGTAAAAGTATCATTCTTTTTGTCGGGATAATTGTATTCAAACACGTACAACTTTTTTTCTAATTCAGAAACAGTAAAAACGAATAAGTTTTGGACAAGCAAAATTTAAAATAACAAGATTCACGAATTCTATGTTTTGAAAATATACAGCCTGAGTAAAACTTTAAGGCCAGTAAAATTTTTGAGAAAATGTAAAAGGAAATAAAAGGGATTCAAATAATATTAATTATTAAAGTTCATTGATAAGAAATGAATGCTATAAACATAATTTGTAAATACATAATTATGAGAAACATGTGGTTATTTACAAAAGTTAGTATTTCTGCCTGAGTAAAAACTTTAAGGCCACCAGTCATTTTTAAAAAATAAATATAATATAATCGTGTAATTACCATTGCAACTACCAGCTTGTGACAACCCTTCAATTTTCATATTTGTCATACGTTTCTTCGAAGTATTGGTGATCTTTGTGAAGATGGCGAAGGGTAAGAAGTTAACTGATCGTGAAAGAGGACAGATCGAAGCTTTGTCTTCAACAGAAATGAGTAGTCGTGCTATTGTGATAAAGATAGGAAGATCAAAGACTGTAGTCAACAATTTTTTAAAATTGAAAGACAATTATGGTAAAAAAGAATACTGGGGAAGACCTAAAGCTTTGTCCTCACGTGATGAAAGAAGAGTTTGCCAACTTGCATCTACTGGAAAGTACTCAACCAGGAAACTGATTCCGACAACAGGTTTAAAAGTTTGTCAAAAAGCGATTTATAACACTATTAAAAGGTCTGGAAGGTACACTTTATACAGCAAAATTGACTAAGCCTCAGTTACTGCAGAGACACAAAATAGAGCGTTTGAACTTTCCAGAAAGTCATGACATGGGACAACCAATGGATAGAAATTATTTTTTTCTGACGAAAAAATGGAATTTGATGGACCAGATGGCTGGAATTTCTACTGGCATGATATAAGAAATGAAAAAGAAATATTCTCGAAGCGCCAATTAGGTGGAGGGTCTGTCATGACTTGGGGCTGTTTTTCTTACAATGGTGTGGGCACAATTGCATTCGTTTCAGGTAGAATGAATTCACAAGGATACCAAAATGTCCTAACAAATCATCTTTTGGCAAAATGCTGAATGTCTTGCTGGAGAAAATTGGAAATATCAGCAAGACAATGCACCGATCCATTCGAGTAACAGCACAAAAAATTGGTTCCAAGTCAACAATGTTGAAACTATGAAATGGCCAGCTAGATCACCTGACCTCAACCCAATCGAGAACCTTTGGGCTGACTTAGCAAGAAGATTTTATGCAAATGGGAGACATTTTACATCAGCAACAGAGCTGAAATCTACTATCAAAGATGAATGATATAAAACCAACCCCACCCTTTGTGAAAAACTCGTTTCATCCATGAAAACAAGAATATTTGAAGTAATTCGAAGTAATGGCTCCTACACAACCTTCTAAGAATTTGTAATTTTTTTTCTTATATGTTATTTCTATGTTGGCCTTAAAGTTTTTACTCAGGCTCAAATGTTCATCTGTGTGTTTCTGTAATATTTTCTAATAATAAAATATTTGCAAATTAATTTTTCTACTTTTTTTACTTTTATTTAAGCTCAATAATTATCAATCAAATAGTATTTTAATTCCTCAGTTTAAATGTTTCCTTTTTCCCTCAAAAATGTCTACTGGCCTTAAAGTTTTTACTCAGACTGTATAATATATGGTTTCAGTTTACTAGAAAGCATAATGTATTGGTATAACAAAACAAAAACTACATATTTTGGATGGCAAAATATTTTGCTTTACGTACTATACGTAGAAATTGTTTATTTTCCGGTAAATTTTAGTATAATTTTACCAGAAAATCAACATTCTGCATAAAAATATCCTGCAACAATTGTAATTTCTTTTTGTAGATTGGATATACATGACAATCTATAAAATTTTAAATATAAGAATTTTAAAATATAAGCAATAATATGTATATATTAATATAAACCAAAGTGTGTTCATATAAAAGAGAAATGCGTATATTTCACAAAATTTCTTACATGAAATAAGAAAGTTCGTCGCCTATATCAAAACTTGCAGAGTCATTTTATTTTTAATAGTTGTTTAAAGAAACATTGAAAGTTTCACAAAAATAGTTTGACTCTTCCCAAAAAAAAAATCTCTCTTTCTCTTCTTCTCTAAAGTTTTTATTAATTGTAAAAGTATCATTTTTATTATCAGAATAGTTGTATTCGTACAACGTTTTTTTTTTTTTCTTCTAATTAATAAACAGTAAAAAAGAATGAGCTTTTGAAAACAAAATTTTTATATACAAGATTCATGAATTCTATGTTTTGAAAATATATTAGACATGGTTTCAGTTTAATAGGAAGCATAAAATATTGAGGATATTCACAATCAGTAACTTCTAATAAATCATTACTATTCTGCATAATCAATATTCTACAATAAATCATTGTTTACATGATAGCAAAAATTCTACGATATATCATATCCCTTGTTATAGTCAAGTTTGATAAATGCTTCAAACACTACATCCAACAAAACCATTGACTAAACTGTAATTACTAGTAAACTGCTTCATTGTAATGAAACACTTATTATATTATATAATATAACATATTAATGATTCATAGTATTATCTTTGTACTCATTATCCATTCATTCTTCAAATATTGTAGTATAGGAAGTCCTAATTTTGGATGACAAAAATTTCCACACCAAAAACAATTTGCAAGTTGAGTTGTCAAAATCGGTGTGTCAATCAATCTTTTTTTTTTTTTTTTTATCTGTCCTTTATTACATCTGAACCTCAATTTATTTTTTTCAACTTTTAATCTTCTTATTTAAAATATAAATTTGCCAATACGTTTTAATATCTCTTTTTTTAACTCCAAAATTGTACAGCCCAAATTGTTTTACACGTAAATCATACTATCATCTTGCATCTATCATGTTTGACAATATTTTTGAAATGTACATCATCAAGTCTCTTTCTTACATAACTCTTTCTATAGATGACCAGGTACTATGCAATGTTATAGATGTAATTTTTCCGCCAGTTATGCAACCTACTAAATGGCAACTGGCAACTGGATGAAATCAAAGAGACGATAGAGAAATAGTAACTCTAAATTGTAACCCACCAAAGAGAAAATTGAAAGAATGGCTTGTATAAATTGCAGCAAAGTTGGGTATGTAACATCATGATCAGATTTTTAATTTATCCAAAACCACCCATAAAGAGTGAACAAACCTTTAGTTCGCCTAAGTCAACGGAAAAGTTAACAAACCTTTAAACAAAAAGAATAACTCCAGAGATCTCTTTTGTGCAGATAGTAGTTAAATATCTCCATCTCAAGCAAAACCGTACTACCCTTAATATGTTACCCGATTTGAGTCCTCAATGATCAAGTAATGCTTCGACAGCACTTTCTAACATCATGGCTCCGTTTCATCACGAACTACAAGCAATTACCAATGTCATTCCGAAACTTCAAACAGCGAACAACTTTATCAATAAATTCTGTCGCCTGCTAGAAGATCTAGGAATCACTACATGTTAAATCTGTATTCTTTTTTTTATCCCGTGATTTTATCAGTTCTCTCTCACGTATTTGTTGAATCTTTATCTTTACTGACCCACATGAATTTCACGCTTCTTCTTCATCGCTGTTTATCATGTTTCTCCCCACCCCTCACCCTTTTCTACAAGACCCATACAGACTAAAGCATCTGGGATGACCAGGGGCCCCATTTAGAGGTTTATTGTGAGTGTGGCACAAAAAAAAAAAAAAACCAGAAATATATATTTATTTTTATTCCTATTTTTAACAAAAATATAAAAGCCATATAAGCTTAATTAAAAACAAATTGAAATATACATTAATTTAATAAACGTTTTAGTATTAGCTCAATTTAATAATAAAGCGCAAATATGATTAGTCAATAATATATAATATTTTATATCCAAACCTAAAATTTTTTTTTCTCAAATATGTGTTGATCGAAACAGACTTGACATACAGTTGAATCAACAACCATATTTAATTTAACAAAATTTTAAAAAGAAAACACGATATCAACAATAAAATCTCGAGTTAAAAAAATGAAGTAGAGAAGAATCATGTATCCAAGTCAGCACATTATTAACAAAAAAGATATGATCTTCTGTGCAATAAAATAGAAAACACTAAATATATTTTTCTCATTAAGTGCTGGATGATGTTTCCTATTGTAATCATTCATAAAAAGAAAATATTTAAAAAAATTACTTATTATTGTTAAAGTTAAACAAACATTGATAAATCGGGCTGATGATCATAAAAAGCTTCAGAAAGATGCATAAGGTCCACACATAAAACCCTTGGTGAGTTGCCTGCGGGCCGCGGTCTGTACACCTCAGATCTAAAATTACCTGGGAAGTTATTTCCTTGATTAAAGTCTATTCTAACTGAGGTATACCCCCTGTACAAGTGAGCTCTAAAAACAGGAATTCCATCCTCATGATATTTCAACCTATTTTTATCTCAGTTTTTAAACTGACGTATAATCCTACAAATTAATTTTTAAGCATTTTCTGTATAGACTCATAGACAAAGTCCAAGTCCCATAGTCTGTATAGACTCATGTAGAACAATGAATAATAAAAAAACAGTCACTTTAACCTGATAACTGGTCGCAAAAAAAAAAAAATCGTGTTATCCTTAATATGTTCACAGATATTTATTTCAATTAAGTGTTTTTATGACTGATTTCTTAATAGTCATAATACTCATAATAAAAAAAAAAATGATAAAAAGCATCCCAATTAGAAACCATGCATTAATGAAACGTGTTATTCAAAATAAAAACCATATTCTAATATGCAACGGATTAGAAAATAAAATAAGTTTCAAAAATTTAGCGCTTACTTTTTATTAAACTAGAGTTGGATGGTATTTCATGTTTCACTCTTTAAAATTAGATAGATTTCTTTTTAGATTATCTCTCCTGTGACTTTTTAAAATTGAAATGATATACTTTAAAACAACAGAAAAACACGTGTATCATTGCTTTGTTATAGCACTAGCATTTATTTCAATTCCTTCTATTACCTCACACTCTCCCTATATATATCTTGTTAAAATTTTCAATCGTTCATAAAATACATTTTATTCATCCACTCAAGTTCAAATACATTTTTTTTGAACTTGTAGTGGATGTTAATAGAGTTTTTTCAAATATTAATTCAGTAATTAAATTTAATTAATTAATTTCATTTTTTTTTTTAGATATAAGTTGCATATATCTACCAATAGAAGGCTCCAGATAAACTTAAAAAAATGAATGAAAATTATTTATAAAGGACTTTCTTTAATATAGGGGAAAAAAGTAGGAATTGACTTTAAAATTATTTTTTTTTTTTTTTATATTACTTGTTTTAACATACAGTAAAACCCCTCTATAACGCTGTTCAAACTAATACATTTAGAATACGGATAGAAGAATATAATTTATTTTTCTTTTATGTCA
The DNA here is from genome assembly GCA_021605095.1 of Caerostris extrusa. Classification (NCBI taxonomy): domain Eukaryota; kingdom Metazoa; phylum Arthropoda; class Arachnida; order Araneae; family Araneidae; genus Caerostris; species Caerostris extrusa. The sequence goes on along the minus strand of BPLR01002619.1, from coordinate 7,676 downwards.
AAAAAATATTTCGTATTACTTACAATGCTGAATTCAAATGATAAAACAATATTAATAAAAAAAGAAGTATTAGAGAATAACTTACATTTTATTCTGCTATATCCTTTTGTGGAGGAGAAGATGATTTTTTTTATTGCCTCACTAAAATTTATCTTTGAATAGCCATATTAACTGAATGAAGGAAACAAGAACAAAATCACAGAAAAGTTTTATACATTCCATCATACTTTTTATTCCGTGAACTAACGTTCTAAAATTAAACTGTCACATTTTTCCACCCGAATTCAAATAATGGTTGCCACAAAACCTTAACTAAGTCAACAGCATTAAAAAAACAAGTAATACAAAAAAAAAAAAATTTTAAGTCAATTCCTACTTTTTTTTCACTCTATTGCAGAAAGTCCTTTATAAATAATTTTCATTCATTTTTTTAAGTTTATCTGGCGCCATCTATTGGTAGATACATGCAACTTAAATCTAAAAAAAATAAATTTAATTAATTAAATTTAATGAATCAATTAATATTTGAAAAACTGTATTAACATCAAGTGTCATCCACTACGAGTTAAAAAAAAATGAATTTGAATTCGAGTGGATGAATAAAAAAGTATTTTATGAACGATTGCAAATTTGAACAAGATATATATATATAGGGAGAGTGTGAGCTAATAGAAGGAATTGAATAATTATTTGATAATCAAATATAAGTTATTAATGTAAAAATCGTTTTAGTTGCTTTTCGTATTCCCATGAGTGGCAACATCATAAAAATTGTTTATATTCCGTATAAGTAGTCGACACACGTTATAAGAACAATCTCGGAATACTCAATAATTTATCCTAATAATTATTTAAAAGTATATGTATTTCTGTTCTTATTTACTATAAATAAAAATTCTGAAAATAATATTCAAAGTAACAATAAAATAGTCATTATATTGTTCGGAAAAAGAAGTTTCGAATTCCTCTAATTACAGTATTGTAACCCTAAAGAAATTGGTGGAACATTGGCGAAATATTCCGGGTTACAAGATTGGCGACTTCCTCAGGGGTACAGTATACTAGATTTCACCCAAAAAATTATGTTTGAAAAAAAAATCCTTAAAGGGCTAATACAGCAATGTGTTCAAACATCAATAAGTATGTGTAATTATGTTAAAGTATTTTGAATTCTAATCAATTACTCCAATACTAAATTTTCAGTTTTGGTATGAGAGAAAAATACTTTAAAAATTATATAATTGCTACAGATTACCTGTCCTTTTATTTTTCTTCTGTTCCATTCTTTCAAAATAACGCCAATATAACATTTGTCTTTACTGTATTTAATACAAACCACAAATTTTAGTTGCTCATAAATTAAGCTTCTCAATCAGAATTTAAACAGAATGTGGTCATTCAGTTAAAAACAATTGTTTACTTTAACAATGCTTTCTAACCTCAACTCATTTTTGGTGTTTTAATTATTGAGATCCGTAACATACAACAATGAGAATTGTTTATCGTGTCTGTATTTTTGCAGTAGATAATGCAAACATCAAATAATGGCAGCATTTTAATTTCGCCGCAAGGAAAGTGCAAGCAATGTCAAAAAAAAAGTAAAAATAATAATGTTTTTGGTCCTTCTAGCTGAAAAACGCTCCGGTGGACTGTATAGCATTTTCATAGTGGTAAGAATGTATTTTTTTTTATTGTAATTCAAATGTATAACATTTATCATTATATTATACATTTGTAATGCATATATCATTTTACTTTACAAAATTTCAAGCATATTTGAGTTATAAATATTTTATATTTTAATTAAATTCAATAAGCATACTACAACTATGCAAATCCTAAAATTACTATAATTTTAATAGTACATAAGTAAGTATAAATTGTAAATAAATATTTTTCTTGTAAATATGCATGATATGATTCTTAGCAATGGAATTAATGTAGCAAATCGTTTAAAAAGAAATTTGGATAATTAATAAATTAATAACACTTTTAAAAAATATATATATATTATTTTCATTAAATGATACATTTCCAATAATGTGTGATGTGTGCTCATTTTCACCTTTCAACCTGCTCTCTGATATTAAATCAAGGCCAGTGAAAATAAAATTTGGGAAATCAAGATTAATCAAAAGACATTTAATAGAGGACATTTCATTATATAATCAATAAATTATAATATTAATAGTATCAGCCCTCAACATAAAAATAGCAAATATCTTCATATCTGGAGTATATAGTTTCCTTTATCAGTAGTCGATATTGCAGAACCTTTTAATAAATACTGCAAACTATTAGATTGTAATTCTTCTATGCACAGACTATATTGCAACCTAATAAATTATAGTCAGACTTTTTTAACTATGTCTTGTATATTTTTTATTTAACGCGGTAAAAAAAAAAAAGCACATGTGTTATTAATGCCAAAAAAGGCAGTTTTAGAGACCATGGAACACAAAGGGTAAAAACCCACAATGGTCAATTTCAATGGTTTTATAATATCAGAGATCTATTTAGTGCTAAATATAATTACTGCCAAATCAGAATGTAAAGAGTTTCGATGCCAAATAACTGCATACATTTAAGTGTATTTTGTTTGACAGCCCGCTAATGAAAAAACAACAGTTTTAACAAAAGTAACAACATAAGAATAAATAGGAATAACTATCTTCCTGGTGTTTTTAAACATGGTTTGAAAATATTTATGTTTTTCCTTATTCATTTATTCACCAAAATTAATTTAATCAAATAAATGATAATTTTAAGATATATCTCATACTTTTAAATTATTGAAAGAGTCCATTTCTAAATAAGTCTTAAAAGTTTTCCCTGATTTGATTTAATGAAATGCGGGCCTGATGGCCGAGTGGCTCTGGCTCTCTGTACCACAGGTTTCGGGTTCGAGTCCCGGCGATGTCATTGATGTTTTTTAGTGGTTCGGAATCCACTTAAACTGTAGGACCCGGTCTATTTAATCCCCATGTGTACAAGATGACCGTAGACCGAGAAAGCAAACCATTCGCAGTTTTGGTTAGTAGTTATGGGCAAGTATCATCATGATCGTAGAGAGTTGAGGTGGTATTGTTACTCGGCGTCCGTAGTTTATCTTCAAAACTACACATGCCCTCTGGGTAGTGCTAAATGAGTAACAGCGGTGCAGCCCTTGCCTATGGCATGAAAGACAACTGTCTAAATATTTGCCAGCTTCATTAGAAAAAAAGTTTAATGAAATGAAATTATTGTCTGTAACTTTTTTTTTTTGTTTAGTGTGCGTGTGCAATAGAAAAAGACAAAATGAAGTAAGAAAATTCTCGCCAAAAAAAGATTATTTTTTTACAATAAACTATTAACAAAGATTATTTTATATAATATATATTATTTTTTATAATTTAACTATAATTTATTACCATAAAATTTTTAAATACACCTATAATCTAAAAGAATAGTTAATGAAAATATATGTATCTTTTCATGGCTTAGATAGCATTTCTTCTCATTGTCAATGTGCAAAAAATTCACAACGTTCCATTAAACCGCCGGTGGGTGAATTCACCATTATTGAAAGAATCAGCGATTAAGAGGAATCCTGCTTCACGAAACCCAGAACAAACGAAAAACATATCCCAGGCTTTACCAACTTCAGAACAAGACATAACTACCGTTCCAGAACACGAAAAAGTCCGCTCTGTGGAGAAAAAAATCAATGGAATTGGATATTTTTAAAGAACTCGAAGACGCACTTAATGAAGAAGAAACCTCTACTGTAATAATTCCTGACACCACGACGCCATGTGCTGATTGCGAGCAATTGGCTTTTCAGAATCAGATTCTGCAAAAAGAAGTTGATGCCTTGATGACTGCTAAGTAAGTGCTTAATTTTTAAAACAAAGTAATTTTCAAAATTTTATTGTTTTATTGCGTTTTAATCATATTCATTGTTTATTAAATTCATTACACCTAGATTTTACTATTCAGTACATTCAAAAGGTTAAAATACTTAAAAATTCATTGATTTCGCTCATTAAAGACTTTTAACTAAGCAAAAGATGTTAAAATATTCGCAAGAACCGAATTTCATTGAATTTTAATTAAACGATAAAAGTTACAGCAATGGATAAAATACGTGTTGCTGTTCAGATTAAACTTAACTTATCATTTATTATTGAAGAAGTCTTTTTTTATATAAAAGTGACATGAGGACTCTATTATTAACTAATCATTCCTCGTAAAAAAAAAAAATCTAGAAATTTCAAGGCTGTGATTAAAGACCTGAAAAAAACTTATAGTAATCTGTGTCCGATCGTACCAATTTTGCTGCACAAAAGAATTTCATCAAGGTGTCCATTACTCCAATTATGGTTGATTCTAGACAACAGGCGTTTGCGTCTGCTATGGTACGTTGAACATTGGGCAATAACAAACGAATGGTACGACTTTATCTTTTCAGACGAATCACAACATCATGATGGTCATATCCAATTCTATAGTGGTTGCAAACTCTTGCATTTTCATCACCATACGGTCCTTTACTTGATAATATAGTTTAGGTTGGCAATGAATTTTGTTCCTGCATCCCTCTAATACACGTTGCCAATGCATTGTCTAACCAGTACTATTTGGAGTCTTATGTTATCTTACTTTCAGTTTTCTTGCAGCCATATTTGAACAAGACTGTAGAGTACTTGGTATGTATGCATTGCACATTAATTTGTCTATCAAAATTGCTTGCTTTGACTTTCTTCCAGCTGTTGCTCGTCAAACATGTCTGGTTCGATAACTGGCAGACGGTTGACTACGCCTGATTAACTTTGACAAAGTGTAGGTCGAACATGGACTGAGATATCCCAAAAAAAAATATCCAAAAACATCCATTTAATACTGAGATGTGTAGAAGCATTTATTACCAATTTTTGGCTACACAAAATAATAATTTCATCGCATTACTCAATTCGAAGTGAGCTGTATTTTCAATCATTTTTATCTTTGTACTTTGTGTTATTTGTCTAATAAATTTGATTTTGATTTCTCTCGTCCATCTTAGTATTGCATAATAGATGTCCAGTTGTGTATATTCCATGTTAAGATAAAAACTGTAAATTAATTGAAATAATATAATAATTTTTCCTATCTATTAAATGTTTGATGATAATTTATTTTGGAAAATTGTTTGAATTTTTATGCACCATTAACGATTAATTTTAATTAATTAATTTTTTAATTTCACACGTATACCAATACTATCTTGTTTTTTAATGTATTACATCATATAATATATTCTTATCGATTTCATTACATCACAATATGGTAACATAATCATACCGTTTTTTAGAGCATAGACTTATCGATTTCATTACATCACAATATTAACATAATCAGTTATTTTTTAGAGCATAGACTTATCGATTTCATTACATCACAATATGGTAACATAATCAGTACCGTTTTTAGAGCATAGACTTATCGATTTCATTACATCACAATATGGTAACATAATCTTACTTTCTTAGATAACTGCTTTGAAACCTTTCAAATTTATTAGAAGACCTTGTTATTAAGCTACAAAAAAATTCATCAAATCAGAGATTTGGCGTCATACTAACAAAAATAATTAAAAAACATGAACTTAATTTTTTTTGTTTTCGATTTTACGTTTCGACGACACTTGGCCATGAAAAATATGAACAAAAATACAGGGTCTCTTCAACTTCATTTTCTCGAACAGTATATTGTTCAAACATTTGCGCTGGAAGCAATCTGTTTTATTTATGAATTCTCTTGTGCTTTACATTAAAAGGCTCTCTTACCCTTTACTCTCTTTGCAACTACTTTTGAAACATATTGCTATAGATCGTGAATATCTGGAAGAAAAACATTTGCTTTTATCCAGCAGTGGGATAATGATTTGCTTTTCAAGTGTTATTTTCTTGTGTTCAACGACATTTCATTGCTTGTCGTTTTTAAATTTTTTACTTATCGATGTATATCGTGTACGTAAATAAATTGAGTGAAACTCTAAAACTTCTATGGTATCTAATAACAAGAAAGGATTAAGAAGAATGGCAGTATTTTTTTCCCTTTTTCTTCAATTCCTTCTATTAACTCACATATATATCTCTCCTATATATCTTGTTCAAATTTTCAATCGTTCATAAAATACTTTTTATTCATCCACTCAAGTTCAAATACATTTTTCAACTTGCAGTGGATGACACTATGTTAATACAATTTTTTTTTCAAATATTAATTTATTAATTAAATTTAATTAATTAATTTTAGTTTTTTTTTTTTAAACTGCATGTATCTAATAATAGATGGCGCCAGATGTAGGAGGAAAAGTTCAGCTTTATTAGTAAGGACTTTTCTGCAATATAGTAAAAAAGTAGGAATTAACTTTAAAAAAAATTTTTTTATAATATTTGTTTTCACGAAAAGACAAAAAAATTAAATAATGTTTTTTTAGAAAGACAAAAAAATTAAAGGTTTTAAGGGCGCTAATGATTTTGAGATTTTCTTATTCAAGAGTATGCATAATAAACAATGTTTGGGGGTAAGAAGGCTGGATAAATATGATTAACTTTATAGACGACCCCGTGTTGCATTCTAATTAACGTTGAATCCAGTTACATAAATATAAACTTCCGTTAAAATCTCCTTAGGTTAACCATCGTTTGAAAATAACAGCATAAATATAATTATATTATGTGTGATATGACGTTATATTAAGATTCTTTATTTCATATAATTCTGCAAATAATCTAATCGACAATCTCTTAGGTCTGTACCAGGCGGTACTTCGGAAGAATGTGAAGACTGCCAAATGTTATATTTGGAAAACATAGCTCTGAAACAGAAATCTGATATTCAGAAATAATTTAATGTAAGTATTTCCTAAAGTATATAAATATAAGTATGTTCCTTAATGTAAGTATTTGATTAAAGAATATTTACTTCACCTACATTTGAAGAATTTTATTTAATAGTCTAAAAAGAAAATATTAAAGTTTTTTTTTTATAAAATTATTCAAAATAGATTTGTATGAAAATACTCTATCATTATTATGAAATATAAAGTAAATTATTTAAATACTGGATAAAATTTGCTTTATATGGATTGCTATGTATATATACACTCATAGAAAGAAAATGACGCAAAGAAGGAATTATCCAAATGGGACGAAAATCGATACATGTAATTTATATTGTATATTCTCGGACTTTACCAGGCCCATAACGTATTTAAGATAGTATCAGCTCAGTCTTACACACATGGGAACACTTTAATTTTTTATTTACAAATATTATATCTGTTCGACAGCTCATTTATAGCACACAAATAAACTCAAATAATAAAACACACAAGTGGACTGTATAAATTTTGAATCTCCTTTATTTAGGCAGCCATCACACTCGAGGATGGACTGACCACACAACCTTTCTCTGGGGTTACACTTTTTGAATCTTTTATTTAGGCAGCCATCACACTCGAGAATGGACTGGCCACACAACAGAAAAACTCTCTGGGGTTACACTTTTTGAACTCTTTTATTTAGGCAGCCATCACACTCCGAGGATAAACTGGCCACACAACCTTTCTCTGGGGTTACACTTTTGAACTCTTTTATTTCACACTCCGAGATGGATGCAGCCATCACACACTCGAGGATGGACTGGCC